>APFE030132377.1:0-33864 GCA_000404065.3 Pinus taeda | reverse complement strand
AAAAACATCAAAATTTATGCTAACCCAGGGTGTGATCTTTCTTCTATGCGATCTAAAAAATTTCAAACAATAACTGGTAATAAAGATCATTCAGCTACTACAAGAAAAGAATTCGATAAAGATGAACCAGTTCGTATAAGAAGTTAGACGAAACAATCATGAAAACTTATTGCATAAATAAGCGATTCATACACTAAACATAAACAAATATTTATCACCATACAAAAGTTCCAAATGATAACTCAGCCATCCATGCTATAATATATAAACCACTGAAAACTCAATATCACTTTAACACATAAGCAGAAATTTTTAAGAGATAAAACTACCATTTATAACTAGTCCTACTCATGAGCTTCAAGCGACAATTGATTTATCTCTCCTTGATTTAACATCCACTAAGAGTACATAAGTGCAACATCAGTAGCAAATATCAAATGAAAATATCAAATAAACCTTGTTCCATTCATTCACCAAAACCTCCTCTGAGGGTGCAAAAGTGCATGTTCTGAGGACAAGCTTTTGATAAATTTATGGACCCTTCTCTAAATGCATGAGAAGGGTTTAAATACTACTAACTAAATAACTTATTTACATAATTTGAGGATTCGGTTTAAATGACCGTCCTCTTTCTAAGCAAAACTATTCTAAAATTAAATCTACTAACTATTTCTAAATCTACTCCTTAATGTCGCCAACATTCAGTATTTTTCTGAGTAGAGTCGACTGACTGTCTTCCGCCTTTGGTTGAGTTAGGCAAACGGAAACGACAAGCGCTGGCATTCTCTTCTCAGTAAAATTGATGATGCGCTTGAGAATCACCCAATGAATATGTAGCATTATCATGTATGCCTGGTAAAAATCTCATTTCATCTTGGTTAACTTTCGAATAGCTTATGTTTCTAATTTTCTTCTATCGCTAATTTCTTTGCAATTTTCGGGACTCACAGGTGACTGAGCAACTAGGGACCTTCCTTTTTGAACAATTTTCCTTAGTGATGCACGATTAGCGGTAAGCGCTAATCGCGCATCGGAAACTGCCTCTGTTTCTTGATCCGGGCTTCCCTGATGCGGTTTTTGCCTCTTGCGCCTTTTTCTCTCATTTGGTATAAAACCCAAAATTTGTAAAAATAGTGTTTCCGTGAGCTCTTGACCTTGAGAATTAAACTGTTTGTTTCTGGTATCAGCGTCTTTCAGTATCCATTCAGCCATGACTATACATGAGAAATCTGTGATAGATGCCTCCGAAGAGTTCTGCGGCGCTTTTTCTTCTTTGAGCGGATTAAGTATGCCTTCCGAAATGTACATTGGAGCGTTGTCTTCCCTCTTTATTGTTTTCTGCATAGTGCCCTGTGTAATGCTTCGTCCTTCTTTCCTGCAATTTACATTGAGGTAGAAGTAATGATAAAGGACTAATAACAGGAAACTTTTAAATGTCGAAGATATACAAGACATGCCACCTTTCGTGAGTTATTTTTTCGAAAAACACAACACCCTACTTCATTAACAACTGGAAATAACCCATTAATTCACATTAAAACATATGACCAACTCTTGGTTAAAGAGTTTTCTCGAACAATGAGCCAGAACCAACTGCAATGGAAGATTCCCGCATTTTTTGCTTTGCGATGTCGCAGATCGCAATATCGCAACTTTGAGATGTCGCAGTATTACGGTATCGCAATATCGCAATATCGCAATATCGCAAATCGTTATAATTCTTGTGCAATTCTTGTGATATTTGCGATGTGCGATATCGCATATCGCATATCGGCGATGTTTCAAAATTTTTCAATGAGAGCGTTTGTCTTCAGCATATGCGATGCGATGAAGTTTTTCACGTCGCAATATCGCTTTTTATCGTTTTAACTCTTTAGAAGGTGTATCCTATCATACTTTGCGCGATACGATATCCTTTTAGGAGTAATTTTAATTATGAAACTTAGGTTTTCTAGATTTTTCAAGGTATTTTCCTAAGTCCATGATGTTGTAGATTTCATCTAAAAAGAAAATGTAACATTAACTAATTTTTTTTAGAGTCCCCAGTTATTTAGTATTAGCAATAATACTTCATAAGAATGGGGGTTGTTGGTGGCCACAACACAAGGCTATTCTCAGCTCCTTCAAGAATATTAGCCTCAACTTGGCCGTGCTCCCTAGTGAGTTTCTTCACACACTGAAAGCAGGTGTGATAGCGAAGGTTAAGGCCCGAGAACAACACACGTTGAGCATGATCAACGAGTAAAAAGTCAACAATGAACAAATGTTCATGGAGAAATCAGCAGGGCTAGAAGCATGGAAGAAAGTTCAAGCGTAGAATGAACAACTTGCAGCCGTGGTGGCCAAGTCATGCAGAACAGCCGTTGAACTGCATATCCCAGAGGAAGCGCCAATGGACGCGAAGATCGGGAAATTAGCTGGAGGTGTACGCGATGCGAAAATAGAAGTGGCCAAGGTTCAGTTTGAACTAAACCTGAAAATTACAGAGCTAGAGTTGAAGTCACAACCTTCAACTCCACCAGAGGTTAGAGAACAATGTGAAGCTGTTGTAAAAGATGGCGTCGCAGCATTGGATGTTGTGGTGGTGGATTGCACTGCGCTCTTCGAGAAATCCATGGAGGTAGTCACGGCTCTGCATGAAGATCCTAACCTGCAAAGGTTAAATATAGAGGCCCGTGAATTGTAGCAGTAGTATTATAAAGCGAGAGCGACGACACGCATCATCACTATAGCACAACAATTGGCTAAGCTGCAAGGGGCAAAACAGTTACTCGAACCGGTGGAAGTAGCACAAAGGAAAGAGGCGGTCCTCAAGGCCGAATTGGGGCCTTGGCTGGATGGCACCAATGTTCTCTTCGCCACCATTGAGGAGAAGTTGGCGAGCCTACAAAGAACACAACAGAAGATCAAGGAAGATAGTTCAGGACCAACACAGAGCAACTGGTGGAGTAGATCAAATAAGCAGCCACGCAGAGTGCGATTGAGGTAGAAGTGGCATAAGTAGAGTTGGGAGGTCTCCGCAGTAAGATCTCTGCACTAGCGGAGTGACTCGAGGGTGAGTCACAATCTTTGTGTTGGTGGCCTGTTGCTACAGGGTACCCTAGGGTCAATTTTGGGGCAAAAGCTAAATTTTTGGGGTTGAAAGCCCAAGTTTTTGTTGTGTAAAGTGTAAAGTCTCCGCAAATTGTGGTTGTGGAGCACGTATATAGTAAAGTGTCATAAAGGGTTTTACCCTTCTTTTATGTAAGTTGCGTTGGCTTTATAGATCCACCCATGGTTTGCAGACCATGGGATTGTATAAGAAGGAGAATCTTAGAGAGTCTAAGGCATGGAAGATATCGGTGAAGACGAACGTAATGGGTCAGTAGAAGAGAAGAGCGAAGAATCTTAGAGTAGAAGAGAGGCTCTGCAGCTGTGTGTGCAGAGGCCTAGAGTAATGTCTGCAGCTGAGTGCGTAGACCCCTGCAGCTGAGTGTGCAGGGAAGTCTCGAGTCTGTAAGCAGAATTGAAGTATTAATAAAGAGATTATTCTAGAAATATCTGTGTTTGTCTATTTACGTTTGTTATGAATGAATGCGCTATTATGTTATGATGAATGATGGGTTTATGAATTAATATTGTATTTGATACGCAATTTTACATGACTTATATTGTTATATGAACATAAGTAATAGTAATTGTTTACACGAAGAATATCTTGTTGCATGGTGAAATTATCAAACACTTAAACTGATCTGGGTAAATACGAACTTAGGAGTATCACAGGGGCGCGTAAGTGGTTGATTTACCTATTTAGGGTCCACGAAAGATAGTCGTAGACCTTCACGAAGGTCTAGAAGTTGGTTAAAGGAAGTTACATCGATAAGCCTTAAAGGCTTATCGATCTACGCGAAGGCAAGTTTAGGGCATAAAACGACATTACACTAATCTCTAGGTGTGGAAACTTGGTTCCAATGTCCTCCCATACTGCTTCAGGTGAGACTTCAGTCTACGCTCTACAGGTTGATACTGAAAGGGCCAGTAGTGTAGGGATTTGTTTGGCAAACTAACTCTGAACCTGGGTCAGGACCCACTAAGCCAACATGCTCCATATGATATATAAATGTTTCTCCAAATACGCTTCAAAATGTATTAACATTACAAGAGAACTGTAGACCATTGTTGTGAGAACACTTTGTAATAGATTGCAAAAACACATAGGATGAGTGCATTGCAGAGAACATTACAATAATTATGTTGGGAGAACACTTTATAAGGCATTTCAATTGTATGTATATAAACAATAAGCACCAAATAATACTCTCCAAATAAGAAGTGCATTGCACATTGTTGTGAGAGGATATAAACACATACATCATTAAGTATAAATGCATCTGAAGGTAGGATTGTGTGTGTAGTATACCTAGGGGGGATATTATGGAGTACAGAGGGAGGTACCCAAGGGAATAATGTAATAATGTGATGAGCCATAGTTAATAAATAAAGTGTTTAACCTGCATCATGTAAGGTACCCCAAGTAGTTAGCAATAATGTCATAAGCCTATTATATTAGATATATGGTAGTATACCTAAAGGGGATATTATGGGGTACAGAAAGAGGTACCCAAGGGAATAATGTAATAATGTGATGGGCCATATTTAATAAATAAAGTGGTTAACCCACATCATGTAAGGGACCACAAGCAGTTAGTAAGAATGTGATAAGCCCATTGTATTAGATATATGGAATTGAGAGACCCATGGTAATGACCCAGGGTATTGTATGTATGAAGCCTATATAGAGGCTAGAGACTCGCCATTGAGAGAGGTCAAGGATTATTATATTGACAAGCATATGGCTTGTGGAATGTTCTCTTTCCTTAAGGAGTAGTTGTATGTTGTTCCCTACCTCAAGGTTTTTTATTAATAAAGAGAAGCATTTCTATATTCAAATCTTGTTATTTCTGGGCATATTTCTATTTTCATATATTTGCAGGTCAGATCTATTACACATGAAAGGTTTGAAGGAAGGTTTGACAAAGTTGCTCCAAGAAAGGATTTCCTTTAGTGTCAAGGTATTCCATCAAAATAATAATGGGGACAAAAGGAATATTAATTATGGTTTTAGAGACTCCAATGTTGAGTTTAAGACCTACCACATTCTAAAGACCGATATGAGGAAGTTTTATGCCAAGGATCTGATAACATGGATACTACATATGGAGCAATATTTTGATCTTCGTGATGTCCAACACACATAAAAGGTACCCATTGTATATTTATATTTAGAAATCAATAAGTTTGTATGGTATTGATGGCTTTGTTCTCGTAAACCACTTTTCACTTGGTCCATTTTTATGGAGGAAATTATAGCACATTATGAGGATACAAAGAGCAACACCTTCTTTAGTCAATTGATAAATGTCAAACAAAAGGGTTCAATGGCGAAGCACATTTAGGACTTCCAAAAATTAAATATCAAGGTAACTAATATTCCAGAGGAGCGGGATTGATGTCTTCATAGGGAATTTAAAGGTTAACATCCAACATGAGGTTCGCCTTTGAAAACCTAATTCATTGGAGAAGGCATTCAGGGTAGCAAGAAAAGTTGAAAGCAAAATTATGGAAACAAGGAAGTCTACCACATACAACTATAAATATGGAAGTGTTTTTTCTCCTAGCCTTCCACAATCTACGAGGTTAACACCACAAATATTGGAGGAAAAAATAGAAAAGGGGCTTTATTACAATTGTGATACCAAATGTGCTAAAGGTCATAAGTGTGCTAAGAAGAAATTATTTAACATATATTGTGAAGAGGAGGAAGAAAAAGAACAAGAAACATCAAAAGAAGAGGATATACACCATGAACCAAACCCAGAGAAAGAAGAAATGAATCCGGACATATATTGTAATGCATTGGCAATAATTACCACTCTTCAAACTCTCTAGATATAAGGATATATGAAGAAGAAAAAGGTAATAGTGCTGATTGATTTGGGTAGTACCCATAATTTTATTAATTATAAGATAGCCAAGGAATTGAATTGATTCCTATATCTAACACCAGAGTGTCAAGTGATGGTTGCAAATGGAGGAACTATAAATTACTCTAGAAAGTGTCATAATATAAAGCTAACCATGGGGAAATATGTGTTGAATAGTCCAATGATTTCCATTCCAATGGGTGGTGTTGATGTTGTATTAGGAGTCCAATGGTTACAATCTTTGGGGACGATATCTTTTAATTTTCAAGAATTTTTCTTGAATTTTTTTTGGGAAGGAAAATAATTTGAATTAAAGGGTATCACAGGGAAACCAAGAAAGATAATCATCTCTAATGGCATGACAAATATTTTGAAGAAATAACAATGGAATGTAATTGCACAATTATGTTCACTCGAGGTTCAAACACTAAAATCATTTATTTCTCCAGATCTCCAAAAAGTCTTTGGACAATCATTCCAAGGTATTTGACACTTCCAAAGGCATCCAACCTATTTATGATCATGATGATGTTATTCATTTCATTCCAGGAAGTGTTCCTCCAAACATCAGGCCTTACATATATTCCTATGCCCAAAAGAGTGAAATTGAACTTATGGTTGCCTAAATTCTAGAGGTCGGTACAATTAAACCTAGTCAAAGTTCTTTCTATGCTCTTGTAGTATTGGTGCACAAGAAGTATGGGTCATGGTGTATGTGTCTAGATTATAGGGAGCTCAACAAGCTCACTATTAAAGATAAATTTTCCATTCCTGTCACTGATGAATTTTTAGATGAATTACATGGACCAATTTACTTCACTAAGTTGAATCTTCATTCAAAATGTCATCAAATTAGAATGAAGATATTCTGGGAAAAAAAAAAACTAAAACAAAAAACAAAAAACCAAAAAAAAACAAAAAACAAAAAAAACAAAAACAAAAACAAAACAAGAACAAGAACAAGAACAAAACAAAAACAAAAACAAAAAAACAAAAACAAAAACAAAAACAAAAACAAAACAAAACAAAAACAAAACAAACAAACAAACAAAACAAATAACTATAATAAATAATAAAAATAAAAAAATTCAGAACTCATGAGGGTCATTATGAATTTTTGTTCATGCATTTTGGCCTTACTAATTCACCTTCCACATTTCAAGGTTTAATGAATTCCATTTTCAAATCCTTCTCAGAAAATTTGTGTTAGTATTTTTTGATGATATGCTAATCTACAACAAGTCTTGGAAGGATCATGTTCAACATGTTGATAAGGTGTTAAAACTATTGGAGGATAAATAATTGCATGCAAAAACCTCCAAATATTTCTTTGGAGTAATAGAGGTGGAATATTTGGGTCATATTGTATCTCATGAGGGTGTTAAGCTAGACCCTAACAAAATCAAATCCATTAAGGAATGGAAAATCCCCACAACCATAAAGAATCTTCGCAGATTTCTTGGGTTGACATGGTATTATCGCAAGTTTGTTAATAATTATTGGAGAATAGAAGAACCTCTAACAAAATTACTAAAGAAAGATGCATTTTCTTGGAATCCAGAAGAAACTAAGGCCTTTGAACATCTTAAAGAGGCAATGTGTCAAGCACCAATCTTAGCTATGACATACTTCACAAAAACCTTTATTGTGGAATTTGATGTTTCAGGAAATGGAATGGGTGTTGTTTTAATGCAAGAAGGAAGACCCATTGCTTTTGAAAGTTGTCCAATAAAAAGCAAAGATTTACACAAGCCTATTTATGAGAAGGAAATGTTGGCAATATTGCATGCATTAAAGAAACGGTGACCTTACCTAATGAGAAGACAATTAAAGGTAGAAGCAGATCATGATAGTATTAAATAATTTTTGAAATAAATATTATCTTCAGAAGAGCAGCAAAAATGGGTCACAAATATGTTGGGTTATGACTTTGAAATCATCTTAAAAAAAGTAAGCAAAATGTTGTTGCAGATGCACTCTCAAGAAATAATGATGATGTAGAAGCATTGCTTTATGCCATTTCCGTTATCCAACATGACTGGATAACTGAAGCAAAGGATGAATGGAAGAATGGCGAAGAGGTGTAGACACGCATTCAAAATTTTCAACAAGATCCCAGTACATATGATACATTTAGCTGGAAAAATGATTCATTATGGTACAAAGATCGCTTATATTTATGTGCAAATTCCCAACTCAAACAAAATATTATTTTGGAATTACACACCCCCCCCTTAGGAGGGCACTCAGGATTTTTAAAAACTTACCACAGGGTCAAGAATGAATTTTTTTCGGATCGACTTAAATCTAATATTCAGCTGTTTGTGGAAGAATGTTTGGTTTGCCAACAAAATAAAGTTGAGACAATTAAGACCTCAGGTATGTTACAACCATTAGCCATTCCATGTTAGTGTTGGGAGGAAATCTCAATGGATTTTATCACAGGTTTACTCAAGTATGAAGGAAAGAGTGTCATCATGGTGGTAGTTGATACACTTACCAAGTATGCACACTTTTGTGCATTATCTCATCGTTTTAAATCTAGTACATTTTTTATTGCATTTATGGAAACAATTCAAAAGTTACATGGAAACGCAAAGATTATTGTAAGTGACAGAGATCTCATTTTCACTAGAAATTTTTGGATGCAATTATTTTTGTGTCTTGGTACTCAATTAGCTCATAGCTTAATTTCTCATCCTCAATCTGATGGGCAAAATGATATAGTGAACAAATGTTTGGAAGGATATCTTTGTTGCTTTGTATATGGTAAACAAACAGAATTGGTCAAGTGGTTACCTATAGCTAAATGGTGGTATAACACTTCCTTCCATATTGCAGCAAAAATGACCCCATTTATGGCAGTTTATGGATATAATCCCCATCCATCACATCATCTTTAAGAGAAATTTCTAAGTTTCAAGTAGTGGAAGATCACATTGAGCATTAACAAGAAGTTCTCCAACTCTTAAAGCATAACCTCACTCTAACACAGAATCGAATGAAACGATAGGCATATCTGTATCACAGTGAAAGAAGTTTTGATGTAGGCAATTGGGTATTTTTACGGCTACAACCATACAAACAAATGTCCCTTAAGCAAGCTTAAAAAGATAATAAATTATCACCCAAGTACTATGGTCCTTACAAGATGTTGCAAAAGATTGGTACTATGGCATACAAATTGGATTTTCCTACATCTTCCCCAGTACACCCAAATTTCCATGTTTTATTCTTAAAGAAGGTTATCAGTGACAACCTCCTAGTTCAAACAATGTTGTTGGAACTTAACGAAGAAGGAAAAATCATATTTGAATGTGAAGCAACCACGGAACAAGAACCCAACAGCTACAGAATCAATTAATTTCAAAGTATCTCATTAAGTGGAAGCACTAACCCGTTGAAGATTCCACATGGGAGGTCGGGAATTTTATACAGAAGTATCCAGAACTACTCGAGCGTTGAGGAATACATCTTTTTTGAAGGAGAGGGCCATGTTAGGTCCCTATAATACTAGTGTATCCCTCTTATTATTATTGTTTGTCTAGCCCCTTATTGTTATTGTTGTGTCCATGTATCCCCCATATTGTTATTGTTGTGCCCCATAGAAGCCCACTATTGTTATTGTTATGCCCTTACATTATTATTTTTATGTAGTCTTTGATTATATTGTGACCCCTTAGACTCCTATATATACAAAGGATGTCTTATCATTTGTATCATCCAAGAATTGTTCATTTATGTAATGTAAAGGAGGTTTCCCCCTTGAAGAGGATAATTTCTAAGTTGTTGATCTATCTTTTCTTCTATTTTGGGAGTTGGTTGTATAACACATCTAATTATACTAGCACAAACTCATCCAAGAATGGCCGAAAGACATCACTCATTACTTGCATGAATGTTGTTGGGGCATTGCAAAGGCCAAATGGCATTGCCAACCACTCAAAGAGTCCTTGCTTGGTTTTGAAAGTAGTTTTCCGTACATCATTTTCTACAATCCCGATCTAATGGTAACCATTGCGCAAACCCCACTTAGTTAAATAAACAACATTATTCATTTTATCAAGCAAATCATCTATATGAGGGAGATGATATCAATTTTTCATCATGTGCAGATTTTTACTGTAGATTCAACAACTTATGTGATATGTTAAAACACAATACAAGAATCTACTCTACTCTTCAATGGAAACCAAAATTGATTGATTGAATACAATAAGAAGAAAATAAAGAATATCAATCACACATAACACAATATTTCTCTGGGAAAAGCAACTGCTAAAAACCCCGACTATCTATATTGCATTAACCAAAATATCTGAGAAGAAAATGCAATGCTTATTCGTCATGAACAATTAATTCCTGCACTAGTACAATCTAACTCTATGCTTCCCAAGTTGACTCTATCCAACACTTAGCCAATTTACTAGCCTTCCAAGCCCTAGTTCCTTGCCAAATTCCTGAGAGAATTAGCCTCTATTTAATGTGGAAATACCCTCTCCATAACCGCACAATCCAAAAATAGGCCTTCAACTGATTTCATGCACCCTATGTATAACTCGAAAAATTATACAACTGATAGTACATTGTCCATGAACTCTAATCTCAACTAGGTATTCCTCTGCACTGATATGCATGAGTTATTTATGAGTGAATCTTCAGTTAACTAGTGTGTTACTGGTGATGCACTAGTGCACTACTCCACTACTAGACCTCTACTAGTTCCTCCAACAATTAGAACTAGTTTAACTAACTATAACTCTGTTAAACTAAGTTATCTAATTACAACTAAAAGAACTCAACCTAAGCCCTTAAAATTTAGGGATCACTCTACATGACTCTAGATAAACTTCCAACTCGAATTTCCTAAGTCAATTAAGTCAATTTAAGTTCATTGACTATTACACATTGCTATAAGAATAGAATTTTGATTTAATTCACAATTTAATTCAAGGACAAATTAATTGGAATTTATAAATGTTATTTTTAACATTTCTTGTTTCCATTTTCAATACCCCCTCTCGGCAAGAAAGGAATTCAACTCTATCATGATCTGGTACCTTTGGAATGTTCTGCATGCAACACTTTCTCTAGTGTTGTTGTTTTTGCCAATTTTAAACCAAAAAGCATCCAAATTGAAACACTATGATGCATTTGTCACCAGAGTCTCTGACTGCTACTAGCTCTACCTCTATCAACTAAGAACTCTATGTTTTTGTTAACGCTGCCTCTGTGCCATCTGCACTATTGTCAACTCTACTCTGCGCTCTCTAGTATCTGACTTCTGCTAGCCTCTATCTCTGTCACTCTGATATCTAGCTTCATCAACCACCACTAATCCATCCTGCTACTGTGTATTGTGGGCTCTCGTAGCAAGGTAATAATGCATGAGACAAAACCTCACAATGGACCCTACCCAAATTTCTGCACTCTTGGTACTAATACTTCACATCGCCCCACCTCTCATCTAGAAGTATGGATGCATGTGATCCCTCTGCCCACTTGGCTTGAAATTTGCCCCTACTCGAGGTCTCTGCTTGAGTAGATACCTCCACTTGGTCTCCTCTCTGCTTCTCTAATTGTCGTTGCTCCACAACATTCTGAAACTATTTCTGAGGCTTCTTCTGGGGCCACATGTTGAGATGTAATTCACACTCCCTCTCAACCACCAAGTCTCTAACATTTTCCTTACTCTTCAAGGCTTTGCATGCATCTTTGACCTCAATAGAAAACAGGTTCTTGACTCTCACACCGATTTGTTTCATTTGCCCTGCCGTCATGAATTTTTCTGAAAAAAAAAAAAAAAAAAAAAAAAAAAAAAACCATTGATTTTAAATCGGTGATATCTCCCTCATCCAAACTTCGCTTCAGCCGATTTTTTTTTGAATTTGAGTATTTTTCACAGGAATCCAAATTATGGTATTTTATTTTGAAAAAAACAAATCTTATCTGCAAAATATCCACCCAAAAAGTTCCTTTCTCTTCAATCTACCATATCAATGATCACCAACTCCTTTTTGTGTCACTAAAACATTGGCTCGTTGATCTTCCATTAGCTCCTTCTAGCTCATTAAGAAGTCTACACACAAGGTCATCTAGATCTTCCCTGAACTAGAGCTCCATCAATCTGCAAAGACAACTTCAAATTCTTCTCTTCTTTAATGTCTTCAACTCTAATACCATGTAGATTTTCACTGTAAATTCAATAGCTTTTGTGATATGCTAAAACAAAATACAAGAATGTACTCTACTCTTTAGCGAAGACCAAAATTGATCGATGAATACAAGCAGCAGAAAAGGAAGAATATCAATCGCACATAACACAATATTTCTCTACAGAAAGCAACTGTTAAAATTCTCGATAATCTATATTGCATTAACCATAAGATCTAAGAAGAAAATACAATGCTTGTCATCCTGAATAATTCATGCACTAGTACAATCTAACTCTCTACTTCCCAGGTTGACTCTGGCCAACACTTAGCCAATTTACTAGCTTTCCAAGCCCCTACTTCTTTGTGTAATTCCTGACAAAATTAACCTCTATTTAATGTGGAAATCCCCTCTCCATAACTGCGCAATCCAAACATAGGCCTTCAACTAATTGCATGCACCATATATACAACTCGGAAAATTATAGAACTGATAGTACATTATCCTTGAACTCTAATCTCAATTGGGTCTTCCTCTGAACTAACATGCATGACTTATTTATGAGTGAATCTTCAGTTAACTGGTGTGGTACTGGTGATGCATTGGCACACTAGTCCACTACTAGACCTCTACTAGTTCCTCCAACAGTTAGAACTAATTTAACTAACTATAACTCAGTTATACTGAGTTATCTAATTACAACTCAAAAGAACTCAACCTGGGCCCCTAAAATATAGGGATCACTCTACATGACTCTAGATAGACTTCCAACTCGAATTTCCTAGGTCAATTAAGTGAATTTAACTTAATTAACTATTATAAGTTGCTATGAGAATAGAATTTCGATTTAATTCACAATTTAATTCAAGGACAAATTAGATTGGAATTTCTAGATGTTATTTTTAACATTTATTGTTCCCATTTTCAACAAACCATGATCTTATTGACAACCCAATAATCCACACACATTCTCCATGTGCCATCTTTATTTGACACCAACACAATTAGTGAACCACATGGGGATGAGCTAGGTCTGGTGACTCCTTGGTCCAACAAGTCTTGCACCTACTTCTTTATTTCCCCCTTTTCCACAACTAACATCCTTTACATGCCAACGTTGGGAAGAGGGGCATCTTTTTGAAGATGGATCTCATGCTGAATTTCCCTATTGGGCGACAATCCACCTAGTCCTTGAAAAATCTCATCATAGTTAGAAATGATATCAAACATTTTTTTCTTGTGAGAAGGATTACAACCTTTGAAAGCATCAGATGCCTTAGCGTCTTTTACCCTCACAACCATGAGCATACACTTATTACTGGAGTTAATGAGTCTCTTCATCTATCCTGCACTGAAAAGAGTTGAATTGACTTTCATATGTTGAGCTCTGACAATATATTCCACCCTAGCTTTGGTGAGATGGTACTTGTTCTCATACCTGAAAAAGACTATTTTCCGGTCATACAAGTATGGGATTCCCAAGACTATGACACAAATGTCAAGTGGGACAATATCTAAATCATTCTCATCTATAAACTTTGAAGCAATAACAAATCTAACCCTTCACTACTTGGTGACATTGAGTTTTTCATTGTCGCACACCCAACCAAGACGATAGGGTTTCAAATGAGGTGAAATTTCCAAACCCAACTTCTGAACAATTGATTATGAGATCAAATTAACTTGAGAACTCGGAGCAAACAATGTATCTATTTTCGTGTGCTAATAAATAACTCTCATATGAAACAATTTTCTTATTTTTCTTTCATCATCGTGAATTTTACATTCAAATCTTGAACTAGCATGAAAGGAACCTTTACCTTGTACTCCAATGTCTATGATTTGCATCACGTCACTGGAATCAGAACCTAGCTCCTGTTGCGTTATAGAAACTTTCTTTTGTTTCCTTTTACAACCAAATGTCTTAAGCTTTAACTTTGGGTGTAGCTTCCAATGTTTCTCCTCATCGTGCCCATCTTTCTTGCAAAGAGTGCAAGAGGGATTTCCTTCCTCTTTCTTTGTTGTTGTTGTATTCTTGTCCTTTCCTATTCCTTTGAACTTGTTCTGGAACTTGGATGGAGGCTTCTTTGCATGACCTTCTTGTTCATGCTTTCTCATGTTCTCAAGATGAATTTCTTTCACACTAGATTCATCTAGATTAGTGGGATCAAACAACAACAATGAATGATGAATATAATTGTGTAATGCACCAACGTACTTCATCAAGTTTTTGGTGAGTCTAAAGGAATATTCAATGCCAATGCTTGCTTCCTAACCTCTTCTTGGAAACTTTGAACATTTCGATGTTTGCCATGTCTCAAGTTTTTCCATTCCATCATGGCTTCTTTTCATATAACCCAATGGGTAAAATTGTCCTCTTAATGCAGAAACAAACTCAGACCATAATGAAAGGAGTTTTCCATTATTTTGACTACCCTTCTAAAGTTTTCTCTCCCACCAAACAAGAGTCGTGCCTCCCAGCCAAAGAGATGCCAACTAAATATTTGCTTCCTCCTCTTTGATTTGTTGTATACAACAATAGACTTCAATTTGTCGAATCCAATTGCTTAGTTTCTCTGCATTAGCTTCTCCATTAAGCATGTGCAAATCAAATTTCACATGTAACTTAAAAAGTGGTTTTTTAGAAGCATTTTTTTATTACTATTTTAATGATGAGAATGAGGGGAAGAGGAAGAGATTGAACTTGAATATGAAGATTGAAGAGGTTCTCCTCCACCTCCTTAGTGTACTAGTGCATTATCCTATGCTAGAGCTTCATCTATCTTGCCCTATTTTGTCATTCTCCTTTCACAATCTACAAACAACTTTTCCACCTGATCTGCCATCTAATAGAAGACCTTGTGGAAAAGACATTCATTATCTATGTGCATGTCATTATCCTCCATTTTCTTTCTTCGTGTTGCATGTCCAATATCGGGGTTAAAAGGCTGGAGTTTTCCTCCACCCTCTTTGAGTTTGGCCCTGGCAGGAATCCACACTCACAATTCACATCAAAGAAGACCGCTTTGATACCAACATGATCTGATATCTCTCCTTTGGTAATGTTAAACATAATTGCTTATAGAGAATGAAAATATCATAAATGCAACAACCATAAAGAAGTAACACAAAAAGAAGGCAATATAGACAATGCACCAAAATTGTTAACGGAGTTCACTCATAGTGCGTGAGCTATGTCTTCGGGCCCAGCTTCGAAGTGGAGAGGCCTCTATATTATCTTAGAAAAATGATGGCAAATACATGGCAATACCTAATTTAGGGATGACCCAAAAATCCACTACTCAGATCCTAATTCTGATCACACCAATGGATTCCTTGCAAAATTTCAAGAAAATTGGATATAAACTTGACTAGGTTCTAGAATTGTCACCTCCTCAAATTTCATGCCACAACAAATCAAAATATGCTAGAATATTCCCCTGGAATGTTCTTTGTAATATTCTTTCGAAATATCCACAGAATCTACCTCAAGATGCGTACCCACCCAAGACCCCTCCTGACCTGCCACCCATTGTACTACCCTTGCTCCTCTCCATTGTCGTGGCCTCCTCCATGAAATAATTGTTGAACAATCTAGGGCAATTAGGTG
Organism: Pinus taeda; assembly: GCA_000404065.3. Classification (NCBI taxonomy): domain Eukaryota; kingdom Viridiplantae; phylum Streptophyta; class Pinopsida; order Pinales; family Pinaceae; genus Pinus; species Pinus taeda. The sequence continues at coordinate 18,135 of APFE030132377.1, read as the reverse complement.
TAGAGTGATTTTTCAGGACTAGATACCAATTTGTGATATCTTTTTAATTTTCTTGTTAGCTTAATCTTCTTCTTTTCTTATTAATGCATGTGTGTGTGCTTCATCAAACTGCTATCAAAACATAAAACAAAAACACAAGATATTGGCTCTCTGTCAGGGCCAAAACCCATATTCTCTTGAGAGGAAAACCCTTTAGTAAGTTTCTCTTATTGAAGATTTTATTAACCAATTCCAAACCCTAGACCCTTGACAAGAATATCCTCCAAGCACAAGTCAATCCCTTTTAAGATTACTTCTTCTTGCAGTGCTTCGTCCTTCTCCTTCTAGCACTTAGCCTTTCTTCCTTCGGAACTTCTTTCGACAACTATAGAGACCTTCGAGTGTATACTTTAGAGTGACCCTTGATCTTTTCTTCCCTTGCTATTGATGGAGCCTTTCAAACTTAAGGAGATGATCTTTTTGCCTCCCAACCGAGTCTTCTTCTCTTTCAAAAATATTGTAGACTTAAGAGCAGCAGTAATGCATCTCTAATTCTTTGCATGTGTGAGGCAATACCCGCACAAGAATTATGTTAGACTTCTCCTTCTAGCTTCGCTTGTATAGCCTTCTTCCATGGTTGAGAGAGAGACCTTATAGGCCTAATGATCTAGCCCAGCCAACGAAATTATATGCATGCAGGTAGGGCTTCCTTTCTTCATACGTGTGACTGTAACAACCCTTTAAGACTTCATTTTTTTCTTCCTCTTTTCTTCACTACCTTGGAGACCCTTTTCTTGTCTTCTTATTACCCTTTACTTTCCTTCCACCTTCATTGATTTCAGAGGTTATAGCTTGACATTATAGTGGAGTGTACAACCTCTATATATAGAGGATTGTCCCTCCTTTTAGGCCAACTAGAAGGACGACTTGACAATTATAATTCAGATTGCTTCTTTTGTAGGTGTTGTTGCATGGAGGAGACTTGTTGACTTTGCTTGGAGGTATTCTCTTTATTCTAATACATAAACATACATGGTGTAACATGCCCTTAAGGTCTTCAACGTTTTCTTTTGACTATTTGACTCGCCTATAGCACTTTAACTTGTGCTAAACCTATTTCAATGAGCAAAAAACTCATTGGCATATATTATAATACTAATATTTCTTTTCTTGAATAAATACAAATATCAAAAGTACATTTATGAAGACCAAACTTAGTTACATTTCCTTCAACACTCCCTCTTAACTAAGGAGATATTCATACAACATTACAAGGTGCTTGGCTATTATCAATCTTGAAGAATTCACATAAGAGAAATCGGATTTGCAATCCATTTGTTATAGAATCATAATAACCAACATTATTTCCATGGCAAGGCCTTAACTAACAACTCTATCTCTCAATAGATCATAGCAAAATGTGGTCAAGACCAATGGATTATAGACACCTTAGTCATTGTCTCTCAAGGTACATACCCACCCGGGTGTTCACCGAGTATGACCTTCTAGGACTATTCTTGTCTCAAGTTCCTAACCCTCAAAGAATATCGGTCCTCTTGCCTACTCTTGTCTTGGATGCCGTACACATCCTCAAAGAGTATCGGATTCCAGATGATTACCCAATCCTCCCATTCTTTCTTCCCAATTGAAGACAAAAATGTTGTGTCTATCTTGTGTCTACATTTCCATTCATAGCCTTTATCTAGACTTATGGTTGTTAGTCTTGGTCTAGTGCATGACACATGAAATGGAAAAACACAATTGTCACTCCTTTGTAATCAGGGGTGATCCAAAACTCCCTCTTCATCAAGAACCTGTCATAGCTCCCTTTTAACTAGGGACTTTTTCATCCATCAACAACTTCTTCTTTGTGGGTCCTTCAATTGCTTGATCTCCTTCCTTTCTTTAATGTCATGAAGTCTTTGTTCAAACTTCTTTGAGGAAGGGCACCATCCATTGATCACTTTTCTTCCTTATTTGTCATGTCATTGCTTCCTTCATGGAAAGTGGTCTTCTTGTCATATATAAGGATCTATTTTCATCTGGCTACTCCTTTGCCATCTTGTCCATGCTTCAGAATACTCTTCTCATGAATGCTTCGTTGAACTTGCTTGTTCCCATGCTTCGGTCGAGTAGACCTTCATGAATTCATCATGTTATTTCTTCAACATTGCTTTTCTTTCGTTGGATGGCTTCTTCATCACGACATTTTTTGTAGAGTAGAATCAGTTATCTACACCTTTCATATCTCCAAGGCCTTCATAGGTGTCAAGGGTCCTTCCTTCCTTTTTTAGAGTTGTTCTGCCTTCTTTTGGGAGATATCTTCAAAGTATCTTGTCAGTTAGTGATTCTTGGTGATCATGGTGTTATTCACATGATTGATCTCTTTCTTCATTTTCTTCTTCTTGGATAGATTGGTCAACCACCTTATGCTCCTTGTGAGAGCACTTCTTCATTGCTCGCTCCCTAGACTAGTCATCATTTCTTCTTGCTTCTTAGTTAGCAATCTCATACTCCTTATGTGAGCATATCATTTTGTTGACCTTCATTGCATTATAGTACATGCCTTCAAGCATATCATTAGTGACAAAGATTATTTCCTACGTGATCATGCTATATAACTATTCCCATGACTCAATAATATACAAATGATAACGTGACTAAACTTTGATGCATACATACCTCATCTTAATTTTCCTTTGATCATCTTAGCTTCATTTGTTTGTCCTTGGTGTGGCCCTTTTTGCTTCATCTTATCTTTCCTACATATCATCCTTTTCTTGAATCTCATGAATGAGATTACCAATGAGACATCTGCTTTTGTTTATGAATCTTCTTTTGAAGATTCCATCATAGGATCTTGAAGACCCTTACCCTACAAATGTTTCTTTCCTTTTGATGATGGAGGTCTTCTAAGATTCTTAATCATGATCAATTTTCTTTCATCGTGGATGAGGTCCTATACTAGGTATGCTCCTTCTACCTGAATATCTTGAGCTATATCTACTATGCTCCTATATTGTAGAAGATATTTCTAACCATGCATGTGTTCTTATTATAAATGCTACTTCTACATGAGTATCTAGAACTTTATGTACTTCATGTTTCTAGATTCTAGAAGATATTTCTAGCCATGCACTTTTATTTTATTCCTGCATGCTCTTATCCTACTCAAAACTTTGAAAGAAGACTTTAAGTAAAGAGTTTGACTTAGTCATAGTAGAAATCCGGAGGATCTTCCTTCTTTTGCTTATTTTCTTCTTCTTTCACCTCGAGTCATGTGAGCTTCTTCCCTCTTTCTTTTGTTGTCATTGTCCTTCTTAAGCTTAGGACATTTCCTTTTGCAGTGTCCATATTCTTGGCATTGATAGCATTGGATTTTGGACATGTCTTTGTTGTTTGTTCTTCATGGACCAAATTTGCAAAATTTTCCCTTTCTCTTGGCCATGGTAGAAAATGCTTGCTCCTTTGATCCCACATATTCGTTTGCTTTAAGTCTAGGTTCCTCTGTCTTACTTAGAGACCACATTTCACTGAGTGTGGTTGCTTCTTCTTGGCATATATGCTTGATGTGAAGTTGCCCCAATCCTTAGGTAGAGCATTGAGTACTACAGTTGTCATTTCTCTGTGAGACATGACTTCCCCAAGCTCTTGAAGTTGATCCCTCATCTCAGAGATATTCATGAAGTAGGGAGCTATTCCTTCCTTAGATATCTTCATCTTGTAAAATTCATTTCTTAGATATATCACTTCTCCGGCTATGGATACCAAAAATAGCTCTACTAGCTTATCATAAATTTCTTTTGATGTTTCAAATTTGGAGACATAAGGAATGAGAGAATCCTTGATCGATCCTATTAGAATCCTTTGAGCTCTTGTCTCATCCTTATTGTACATGGCTAAGGCTTGGGTTTGTTCCTTAGCAGGAATAGTGATATTCCCTTTGACATGTTCTAGAACTTATTCTCTTTGAGAAGTAAATTAGTCCTCTTCTTCAATGCAAGAAAGTTATTGGTACCTTACCAATTTGATGTTTTCCTGGCAAAAAGACATTGATGTATATTCAGAAGGGGACATATACTTGATAGATTTTGAAATGTAGTGGATTTTCTTTCTCCTTGAAGACTTGATGGCTTACCTTCCTAGGATCTTGATGTTTTTCAAGTTTTCTTCTCCAAGTGGACTTGCTTGATGATGAGATTTTCTTGATGACTTGCAGATGATGTAGGTCCCTCTTTGATTTGCTCTTCTTTGTAGGTGCCTTTATGTAAGGCTCTTCTTCTTGCTATGTAGTCTTCCTTGATGAATGATAGATGGTAGGCTTTCTTTTCCTTGAGTAGATTTGGCTTGATGCTTCAACCTTATAGATTCCTTTGATGAGTATTCTTGAGTTTCCCTTTCTTTGATTTGTCACCTTAGCTCTGATACCATGTTGAAGAATCTAGAGCAATTATGTGTAGAGTAATTATTCGGGACTATATAAAAATTTGTGATGTCTTTTTACTTTTCTTGTTAACTTAATCTTCTTTTTTTATTATTAATTCATGTGTGGGTGCTTCATCAAATGGTTATCAAAACATAAAACAAGAACACAAGATGTTGGCCCTCTACCAAGGCCAAAACCTCTCCTCTTGAGAGGAAAACCCTTTAGTAAGTTTCTCTTATTGAAGCTTCTTATTTACCAATGCCAAACCCTATACCCTTGACAAGAATATCCTCCAAGCACAATTTAAGCCCTTTCAAGATTACTTCTTCTTTTAGCACTTCGTCCTCCTTCTTCTAGCACTTAGACCTTTGATTGTATACTTTACAGTGACCTTTGATCTTTTCTTCCCTTACTAGTGATAGAGCCTTTCAAACTTAACGAGATGATCTTGTTGCCTCCCAACCGATCCTTCTTCTCTTTCACAAATATTGCAAACATTAGAGCAGCAATAATGCAACCCTAGTTCTTTGCACGTGTGAGGAAATACCCTCACAAGAATTATGTTAGCCTTCTCCTTCTAGCATCGCTTTTATAGCGTTCTTCCATGCTTGAGAGAGAGACCTTATAGGCCTAATGATCTAGCCCAACCAACGAAATTATATCACTGTTAGTGGTGTTGTTCTGACCGCAGGTAGGGCTTCATTTCTTCGCACGTGTGACTATAACAACCCTTTAAGACTTCGGTTTTTCTTCCTCCTTTCTTCGATGCCTTGGGGACCCTTTTCTTGTCTTCTTATTACCCTTTACGTGCCTTCCACCTTCGTTGATTTCAGAGATTATAACTTGATGTTATAATGGAGTGGACAACCTCTATATATAGAGGATTGTCCCTCCTTTTAGGCCAACTAGAAGGCCGACTTGAACACTGTTTGTAGGCCGAATTGACAATTATAATTCGAATTGCTTCTTTTGTAGGTGTTATTGCATGGAGGAGACCTGTTGACTTTGCTTGGAGGTATTCTCTTGATTCTAATACATAAACATACATGGTGTAACATGCCCTTAAGGTATTCATTTTCTTTTAACTATTTGACTCACCTATAGCACTTTAACTTGTGCTAGACCTATTTCAATGAGAAAGAAACTCATTGACATATATTATAAAAATAATATTTTTCTTGAATAAATACAAATATCAAAAGTACATTTATGAAGACCAAACCTAATTACATTTCCTTCAACAAGAATGACATTATATATCATTTTTTGGGCAAACTTAACAAATCCCATAAGATGGCGTATTTACCGCCATGTATATGTTAAGAGATTGGTATGTGGGGGAGGTCTCGGGGTTGAAACCCATGGGATTTCCCTTTTAGCTTTAATACAAACAATTTGTTAATATATAGTTTTATATATATTTTGTTGGATTTAGTATATAGTTTGTTGCTATAATAAACAAACCCAAACATATAAACCATGTTGCCAAAGTGAAATGGAGGGTGTGCGGGCTCCAAGGCCACTTGGGCCTATTTTCAGGTGCCACGTGGTGCCCTCTTATTGGACTACGTGTCATGATCTCATTAGGCCACATCATATGCTTAGTTGGATGACATGTCAACCACAACCTACCACATTAGCATTGACTCATCGCCACATGCGCTACCATGTCATTTGTGGTTCCCCATCTACTGATTATCCCTGTTGACTAGGTTTCCACATGGCAACCTATGGGAGTGCCCCATGGCACCTTGTGGATCCCACCTACGTAATTATTTTTCTTTTTGTACCAAACTTCATATGAGCATAACTTTGTCATACAAACTCAGATTGAGGTGTCGTTCACACTATTGGAATCATCTCGACGAGATCTACCAGTTAATGCTAGTTTTGCTTAGATTTTAGGACTTCAAATTTTGAGCCTTTTTGGATCCTCGTAGATCACTAAGTTCCCCCCTTCACATACTTTGAGGTTATTGCCAAAAATATAAAATATAATTTGGGTAATTTTGAAGAATGGAATGCATTGAAACCCTTTTGTTGGCAGATATACTAACCAAACATTTTATATCTTCGGTCCATCTAATAGCCAGAGATTAATTTATCTTGGAATTTAAGATCATTGGTGGAACAAAACCGAAGAATTTCGGATTTCTATACATTTCCTATCTAAAATACAAGCAAGAAACGTTAGAAAACTAGGAGAATATGAAAATTGGTAAATGCATAAAAGATAGAACCAACCCTTTATATTATTTCAACTATGGAAACATAAATTTGTTTATTGCTTGCTTTTCTGGACTTAAATTCATGCATATTTCAAGTTTGATATTTCATTTATAGTTCTCTTTACCTCTACAATATCAATTGGGTAAACTGCTCCAGGTAGTATTGGTTATACTTCTAGTTCAAATGCTACTGATGTTGTTGTTGCTTTATTTGTTGGCTATAGGTTTGGCTCTGGTTTAGATCTTTGAGTAGGGTGTAGATTTCGTAAGCTTGGGTTAGAATCTCATTTTTTAATATGGTTAATGTACGTGTTTTATTATGTAAATACTAACCTCTACAAAAGCTTATGTTACTTTGATTATGTATTACTTGCATCATTCATTTACAGTGATAAGCTCAATACCAAGTTGTTACGTATCACGAATACTAAAACTCATATCCATTACTTGCATTGGATAGTGTAAGTAGTGATCTCATTGGTTACATATGCCTAACTTAGATAGGAAGGCCGAATATATTATTAGGAAGGCATGTTGAAGAGAAGAAAGTGCAAGGCCAAGGAATCACTAAGGAAGTAGCCCCACCAATTCTACTCATGTCTCACATTCCAAGTTCCAAGGGAGTGTTATCAACATGTGTTGAGGGGTCCCAAGATAGTGGTCAAATGATATATATCTATATCACAGACTATTAATTTCCTATTTTAATATGAATAGGCTTGTTGGATATCCGATGATAATTATGACAAACATACCCATCAAATGTGTCATTGGATAGTCTCATTCCATGTCACATATTCAACAAAATGTTTGATCTAATATTTGATGGATGTGAATCAGATTATTCGACATCTATTTATAATGCGAAAAAAATGTTCATCAAATATCCGACGCACTTCCGACAACATTCATCAGCTAGCCAACAACTGTGCTGAAAATATTTGATGTTGTGTGGGAAATCGAAATTTCGCCAAGAAAACTAGGAACCACATTCCGTTGGAGTACCTTTCTCTTTTGACAAATATTTGTTTGGTATCTGATGTTAAATATCCAACACACTTTTGACAACATTTTTCATTTGGCCAACAACTATGTGTTGAAATTATCCAACGAAGTTGTGTCGAATATTGGAATTTCATCGACAAAATTAGAAGCCATGTTTCGTTGGAATACCTCGCACTTCCAACAAATATTCATGGAATATCTGATATCCGACACATTTCATCAAAGTACCTCACACTTTAACAAATATTTGTCAGATATCCCATCGTTCGATATCTGAGGCACTTCCAAAAACATTCAACATCTTGCTGACAATTACGTGTCCAAAATATCCAACAAAATTGTGTTGGATATCGAAATTTCACCGACAAAAATGGGAACCACATTTCCTTGAAGTACCTTGCTCTTCAAATAAATATTCACCGAATATCCGGCGTCAACATTCGACAAAGTGGTGTCAGATAGCCGACGACAACATGTTTGTTGGATTATCCAATAAAATTTCACCGATGGCACTGGGAGCTACAAGTTCATTGAAGTATCTACCTAATTGTGTTAAAAAATTGATATACAACCATCGGATTTTAGTGCATATGTACTAGTGTGTGTGTATAGACTTCTTTAAAAATCAAGAAACAAGCTTCACTTTTAGCTTCATTACCTATAGAATAAAGGTGAGATCAATTATTCTCACACTTAAATTGGTAATTACGAGATTTTATGGTGTTGAGAATGATGAACTCAAAGAAAAGTTCCAATAGCCAATTCTAAGAATGCAATAATAGATACTTCCATTCAACGATATTGTTCTAAGTTAGTGTATTTATATTTATGTTTCTAATAACTTGATTTTCCAAACTTAAATATCATTTTTGGTAAAAGGGTTTATGGCTATGCATCAAACCTTTCCACTTTGCTCTTATTCTATATTGAAAACAACTGAAGTATTTTCCATGTACCAAAGTGCTCCACCCTCAAAGCCATTACAATATTATACTTTATATGAGTTCATCATATCATTTGGCGAATTGTAACTTGATGAGGATAATAATCATTCCTCACATCCAACCAAGATAAACCCAATTAACAGCTATTTCAAAATATGCACACATCAACTTTGATTTGCTATTTCCAACATTTTCACTTAATTTTAAAACAATTTTATTATGTAAATATTAAAAGAAAGAAAAACCCAATCAAGCTATTTCAAAATATGCACACATCAAGTTTTATTTGCTATTTCCAACATTTTCACTTAATTTTAAAACAATTATATTATGTAAATATTAAAAGAAAGAAAAAAAAGGACCAAGTCGTTAAAACTTCTTCAACAAGGTTTTATTAAACTTATTCCATCACAATGTACCAATCCCTAACAAAATTAAAAAATTAAACCTTTCATTCTCTTCACCTTATACCTATTCACATTTTACACCTTTATAAACATTTACTAATTTTAAAATGGGTACAAAAGAAGTTACTTCTAAGATTTACTATCTAATAAATATCACCATGTAGAAATAAATCACAATAAAATTTGCCGTTGTTAACAAATTTTTTATTGTGCTACTTTGGTAATCATTGTTCTTGAATAATGTGTACCGTCTACTTTGCTACTAAAGTTCATCCTGTAAAGCTCATGTTCTTCGTAGTAGTATCTGTTGTTGTATCTCATAATAAGCGAAGGAGCAAATTTCACTTGTTCTCATGAGTTCTCAAACATAGAAATCTTGTTCTTATGAGTTTTCAAATATAGAAATTATTTAAGTAAAAGCATTAAAATGCCATTGTTTTAAAGAATTAATTTGATAATGATTTTGATTCAGACACATCGTCTAAAACTTGTACTATTGTTCTTCTACTCCAAAACCTGCAAAACGATCAATTTCAAATCCGAATGAAAGTTTGCAGTCATTGATATAGAAGTTAAGTACATGCAAGATTGAACAAAGCCTCAACTGTAACCATAAATACATTAAGATTTTTAAATGTAACGTTGTATGGAAATGTCAGTTCATACATAATAAAAAGAAAATTTTACCAAATCACTCGATTTAACACAACATCTTATATATCCTCCTATAGTCACTCACTATTTGGATTGAACACACAAGGTGAAAAACAGATTAGATGCAAGAAAAACAGATTACATGTTGTTTGATGTATAACGCCAAATATTGATATAGCTAAACTTTACAGTGGAGACCCAAGAGATGAGCTTTACCATTTTTAAAATCAGCGTTTCTACTTCTAAATATATCTAACATATTGGACGTGTTCTAACCAATTAGAATTATCAAAATAAAAAAATCAACTCCAGGGCTTTAAATATGGCTCTAAATCTCTTTAACCTACAGCAGACTGGAGCTTGGTTACTTCACTACAATAAGGTCGACCACAATTCGATCAATGACCTTAAATCTTATCTAATTTAGTTGATCTCACTAAAATTGAAACCTGATCATTTCAACAGAATAGGGCATCATATAAGAAGCTACACCGATAAAAACAAAATTAAGGATTTTATTTTCTGGTTCTTCCCTGAACATCCTGAAAACTTCAAAGCCTTTCAAGTCATTAGAGAAAAATGAATGGAACATCTCAAGGGGCATGACCGTTTTTAATTCATTGATAACACTTCTACTCCTCCATTATTGAAACCATGTTCAACCTTTGCCTTTCAGAGACTTATATCATGATATAAGTGGTGTTTGGTTGAAACCAACAGAGGCAGATTTGTATAACAGGAAGAAAGAATCAACGAAAGCAAGAGGCTGTCAAACAGGAGAAAATATGGGAAACCTGAAGAGTGTTGAATATGCAGTTAATTTGTTATGGGTGTTACTCTATACGCTAAATGTGACCAATGACAACTATTTCATCTTCCACTGACTCTACCATTGGAGAATCACTCGTAGTTGAATCAACAGTTAAGTAACAAACAGTATGGGCATCACCTATAGGGAAAGGAGTAGCGACATGAGCAAATCCAAGACATGGAAGATAGGCTGCTCCTTCTCTAGTCTAATGAATAATCCTGTAGGTGCTTTTACTACCTAACATAAATTCCCTAGTGGCTTCTTACTGGTAAGAAGAATGTATTCAGTGCATGAAGTAGCCTTACATAAGTGACCTGATTAAAGCTCCAAGGTGAATTGCATCCCTAGAACTCCTGCACGGGGATCCCCTGGTATCCCTAGTAGATTGATGAGATGGCTAAAAATGCTATTGTACATGATAAAGTTGCCAATGTACAAGGCTGTCTTCCTATTGCTACACCTAGATTTAAGCTTATTGTTGATCCGAAATTGATCTAGGACAATTAATAAGGTATTACAGATTCATGCATGGATGTGCCTATGTTATTTTATGCAACGGATCGATAAAATTGCGAAATACACAGACACTGAAACAGTTAAAGAAAACATAACAGGCAACACATATAAACACAACAAGTTTAATAAGGAGTTCACCCAATACTCCTAGGCTACGTCTCCCTGTCCAGCGTTCAGTGGTGGCCTCTCTATTATGTTTTCAAGCAGAGTTTTTACAACAGTGAGCTCAATCTGAGTCTCACTCAACAGAAACAAATCAGTAAGACTGTACTTGAATCCCCCAAGTCTCTGGAGTACACAGACTCTCCTCACTGACTCTTGACCTCTATTGGTCACAATAGTATGAGTCCAATCCGAGACTCAATACATGACAGGCATATACAGAGGAGTTTGCTTGAACCTCTCAAGCCTTCTCCGGAGTACATAGACTCTCTGAATCTCTCTGGCTCTGTCTTAACTCTGGCTCGATGTTGCCTTTGCTTCTGCAGGTCAGCTTGGCTTCTTCACTCTGTTCTCTACTCTTAACTTGCTTCTCTCTCTGTCAATTCGTGGCTTTAAAGCCAATCTACTTTTCCATTGTTCCTTTCTGCTCCCCGGCTTTCCGGTTCCCCTGCCTCTGTTCGTTCAAATTCCTTTGTCCTGCGTCATCAGTGACTGTATAACACCTCACTTGGAGGTGGCCACCTATTTCGTAACAAATGAGTGTCATTTCTCTTGGACATACTCGAAACGACCGTTTTTACCGTCAACTCCAAGAATGCTCGCGAAATACGATCTTCTACCAACGCATCGTCCATATCGGACTTCAAATCCTATACAACTCTGCCTGTTAACCTCGTCAAATCCGGTCATCCATCGGAACACGTCTCCGCCGTTGATCTGGAGCCTCCAAATCCTACGGTCATCGTCGATATCGAGCGAATAAGTAACACGATGATTATCCATCCAATGTGAGTGGTTTTCTCTCTCTTCCGCGGGATGTGTGGCAACAATTGTGTGGCATCGGGCGGGACTCGGTTGAAACCACTTACCGCTCGAAGCCCTTCCGATATCCTACCGGTTTTTGTGGGACCCCGCTTCTAATAGAATCGAAACGATATCCGTTGCATTTTATGATTTTTCGGGTCCGGGTGCTTGCCACCTTTCCTTCTTTGAGGGGTTTGCCCTGCGATATGTGATTAGGGGTTTGTCGCTAATCGCATATCAGAAACTACCCCCATTTCTCAAAATGGCCTCTGGTTTTGCTAATTTGCGATAGCGCGCGTTACCATGGGCCGACGGTCTGCGTGCTTGACTGACAGTTCTCCTTGCTCCCCACTGATCACAAATTGCCACTGTTGCGAGGATATCTCTGATAAGCTTGATCTTAATAAGACTTTGAAACTTTGGCGTTTAAAGCTTACCGTTGTTGATCTATGAACTCTTATTGTTTTGTTAATTTGAAGGGTATTTAATGTCAAAATGGCATTAATGTTAGGCTCTTTTGTGACAGGTGCTAACATTCTTGTACCAACATTCCTGCACCAGCTATGCCTGCACCAACATTCTTGCACTGATTTGGGGCTTTCATACATTGACACATTTCCCACCCTCCTTTGTGTTGATGGTTGTTGTATGGTTGACCGCAGAATGGGTATTTATGGTTATCCAATTGAAATTCAGATGTTGTATTTCATGGCTTGACAGTTGCTTAAACCAAAAGCTGGAGGAAAAGAATTTATCGAGCAAATTGATAAGCGCTTACATGCATTAAGTTATCACATGTGAAGTAATTTCTAGCTTGACCTTCAACGGCATAATGACATCTATAGATACAAAACAAAAGAGCACTCGCACACTGTTGTCAATAGTTGCCGTTGTATAAAACTACCATATACTTCGCATATATTTCTCCGCTCAACGGTCTATGGTTCCAATAGTGGGAAGTCAACACTCTACCTTCTTGCATCAGATTTCACACATAACTGGAGGCTTCTATTTAAAGCCACAGCAGCCAAAAGCACTGTTTCAATTTCTTGCTATGGTATTTGCGTTACACCTGGCAAGGAAACCCCAAATATAACTGTGCAATTGGTGACAACATCTTCTACTTCGATACTAGAAGCATGAACAGTTTTGATGGTAAGGACCACGCTACTACTCTCTCAAAAACTCTGGCAAGTTATGTTTATATTTGCCAGCAAAACAAGAATTCCGCATACCACTCGATCGATTGGAAGATGGCGTTGGAATTGACAATGAATCTATTCCTCCATTCTTGTTCTATGTTTGCACTATGCAGTTGGAATTATCTTCCAACTGCTATTATCTTCCAAAATTATATATTTATTTCATTGGTTCTTATTGCATATTTTCCTTACAGCTAAAGCATTGAATTGTCTTTAAGAGAAGCAGTGCATTATTATCTTGAACCTTTTTAAAGCATTTGATTATTTCCTTCGATTAGCTGGAAAGAAGTTGTCGTGTGATTTCTAGTTTAATTTCATTCTTTTCATCCTTGCAACATAGTAGTAATTTTTAAGAGGTTTTGCATCCTTTATTTCTTGAATCACTTTCTTTTGAATGGGGCCTACATTCCCTTGTCCCCTAGACAATTGAAGAAAACTTACTGCAGAAGTCAACTCAACCCAAAAGAGGAGCCAGAAGTAGATTCCCAGAGTGTGTTTACTTTGCCTACGAATAGTCTTGTTCATTTTTCTTGAACGATACCCTTTTGAATTTCTTGCAAGAGCTTGGTTTTTATTTAACAAATCCCTGAGCTCGTATTCTGGCATATATTGTGCTACACCTCTAAGTTTACTTACCTGGATTGACAAATTAAATGTTGGTGTAAATCTTGCATTTATACCGCCCGACACTTACAAAACAAAAATATGAGCCTTCATCTTAGAGGAGTTTACCAAAGAACCAAAACCCTGGTACTTATACATTTGGATCATTATAGAAACAACCTGAAAGGCTCAACCATGGACTAGTTCCAACCATTAGGATTGACTGTGGTTGGATCGATGGATGTTCATGGCATCATTTGAACAGAGGTTTGTGGACTTCATACCATTATGTCTCATCAGCTGTGGATTCATACAATGTTCCTTGTGGCTGTTTCCAATTACTACTACTCCCTCAATGGTGTTTCAAGGGGGGAAGTTTGATGATGATAGAGGTTGTTGATTGTTGCTAGTCCCTAAGTTGAATTTCAGGGGGGTGGGGCCGAGAGTTAGATGATGACAAGTACTGTTGTTGTTTCTTTGTTGTCATTTCTTGTGTTTGATAAGTGTGATGGTGATAGTGTTCAAACATCTTTATGCATGTTGTTGTACCATATTTGAGCTGAGTTTGCCATAGTTACAGGCCTCATTGTTCGTTTTTTGGTTGATGGTGTTGCTTATGTTTGAAGCTTCGACCTAGTTCTTTACTAGTGCCCATTTTCTCTAAAGCATTTATGAGGAACTTATCAATGTTTACCTTCCTTGTGCCTTTACAACATATTCTACTTGAGATCTCAACCAAGTTCACTGAAGTTTATTGGCTCTCATCCTCATGTTTTTAGTACTTTCTTATTAGAGTGGCCTTCAGTTCTTGCCATTCACTGGATCATTGTGGGATCTACAGCTTCATATCCATGTGTATTTGAGCATCACCACCTTTCCCTCTTATGGAGAGGAGATTTTTTTCCTACAGGTTTTTTTGTTTTTCTATGCTTATGAGAGCTTTTACTTGGGTATGCCTTGTTGTCGAGATCCAATTATTATCTATGTTTATTCCCTATGTTTCGCGGGGAGTGTTAGTGTTTCTCTTTTCCAATGAGCTAAGTGTTGTGAGTTGTAAGTTCAATTTCCCAATGAGCCAAGTGTTGTGAGTTGCAGGCTCACATAGGGTTGTTATCTGCCAAGTTGTCATTGCTATCTTTAGTCGACATTGGGCCTCCTCCATTATTATAAATGGAAGACTTCTCTATGTATTTTTCACAACAATGTGAGTAATAGAAAACTCTTACAATTGCAAAGGATGCACGTGCAGTTCCACAAGTGAAACCCTAGCTCATGCAAAACCCAAGGTTGTCATCATGGAATTCGTCATGTGGTAGAGTCTGAGCATTGGTCAAAGAGAGATTAAGCTTGCTGGTGAATGAGTCTACGCGGTCTAGCCATGTAGAGGAGGGCAAGTTAGAATTGTTCTAAAATCCCCAGTGAAGGACTCTGGCACACTGGTGCATGACCTGAATGTTACAAATGTATATATTTTTGAAAATTTGGGGACTGATTTTTTGGTGAAGATATATATGTTTTTTCTTAAATTGGTGGAGGTTTGCAATTTATTCATAGAAGCCACAGGGTATATTTTTTCTTTGTGTGTGTCTATATATATATATATATATATATATTATATATATATATATATAATTCTAGAATTTCTAAATTGGCAAATTTAAAAAAAAAAAAACAAATTGGGGGGAGCATGTGTAGAGAACTAATGGTGAGGATGATGAATGCCAAGTTTGAAGTGGGAAAATTTAATGGTAAAAATAACTTTGAATTGGTTCAACAACAACTAGTAACTACATAAGGTATTAGATCACAAGACGAAGAAACATGAAAGTATGACTAATGAAAAATGGGAAGAAGTGGATGCAAGTGCTCTTAGCACTATTCGGTTATGTCTTGCAAATGATGTTTTATTTAATATTATTGGAGAAAAAACAACAGCATGTTTATGGAGTAGAATTTATATCACGAAGTCCTTGACAAACAAAATCTAGTTGAAAAGAAAATCATACAGTCTAAAAGTGAAAGCAAGTACAAAAATTTCAAATGGTTTAAATGTATTTAATACTCTTATATGTCATTTAGCTAGTATGTCATTGCCTGAATTGTGCAATCATTTAGTCACTTCCATTAGCTTTAATACAACTGATACTCTTGACTATGATTCTATTTTTGGAGCATTGTCTAAGGATGTGTGGAGGAAATATAGTATTGAAACCTTCTCACCAGAAGCAATGGCGGCTTGAAGTTGGTCCAAAGAAAAAATTGAGAAATTGAGAAGTGCATCCAAATCAAAGTCAAAAGGAAAGAATAGTAAACTCAAAAGTCAATATTGTAATGAGACCAAGGCATTTCATGAAACACTGTTGGAAGAGGCGAGAATCCAAAGAACACTCCAAAAATGAAGCAAATACAGTTGAATCACATCTATGTATGATTAATGAAGTTTTTGTTGATTTGGGGTAGGCATCGGATGTGCTCTAAGGCTCAAATTTTGCAAGGAGAATTGGGCATAGGTATTCCAAAGAACCCAGAAAGCGTTTTGGGAAATTCCACCCATAAGTGAATTTATTAAAATAATTAATATTTTTAATGGTGTTCCTAAGTCTAAACTTAGGAAAAATAAATATTAATGGGTATTAACCTAATCAGTGGTGAAACTTCTAGAAAAAGCCACGGATCAAGCCAAAATGATTTGAGCCTTTGATTAAGATGTAATCTAGGTCGTTGGTTGTCCAACAGGAAGATATAAGAGGGCGCTTAAGAGCCATTTGGAAGACACAGAGAGATTGAGAAAATCGGTTTTCTGAGGTGAGAAGTTCATAGGAGGAAAATCAATTGAGGAGATCTTGCAGCAGAAGGGCAGTGAGAATCGGGAGAAGGAATTTCCAAAGAGTACAAGGCAGAGAGAGGACAGAAATATGTCCAGAGGAGGGTTGACATTGGCCTATGCAGTGTTGACGCAGAGGCAACGCAGTCAATGAGGGGAAGTCGAGTTTCTGCTGAGAGAATTCGAAGTTCAATTGCCGGAAGCCAACGTGAGTCTGGGAGGGAGAAAGTCGATTTCTCAGCCAACATAAGATCCAGAGCAGAGAGGAAGCATAATACCTAGGAGGGGTCACACAGAAGTTGCCCAGGGTGATGCAGTTCTGCGCAGAAGCCACGCAGAAGGTGACGCAGAGCCTCCAGAGCTGAAGTATCAGTCACTGATTCTCTAGTGACAGGGTGAGATCATTTCACCAGTCTTTTGTTCAGTAATCTCTCTATAAAGGATGGCTAGCTAAGCATCCTAGATTTGTACTCAAAATTTTCTCCTGCATAATAATAAAACCCTTAGGGTTGTTGCACCGGTTTTCCGCATTGGGTTTTTCTAGGGACTATTTGTCCAAAAATAATTGTGTCCTATGTGTTGCATTGTTCTTTCTTGCACAGTGTTTTGTTTCCGCATATATGTAAATGAAGTGAAGGTTGCAAATGTATTTACTTCCAAATTTACCGTAGAAGATAGTAAATAACTCGTATGATTTAATCAAGTAGGAGAAGTAACATCAGTTTGTTGTAGTAGGGATTCCAACTTAGGAATTTTCACATGGTATCGGAGCTAGTGCAAGAGAAACAAAAGGAGCAAAACTAGAAACCCCAACGCTGAGCAGAAGGGGAAGTCGAAAAGCTACAGGAGGCAGCGAGTCGAAACCCCAAAGGGTTTGCACAGTTCTAGCTGGAGGATCGAAAATTAGAGGTAGTCTCTCTCTCCGAGTGAGTTGACGGAGAGAAAAGAGCTTCCAGTTCGAATTTTTGCAGTGGCTGAGGGAGCAGCGTTGAGCCTTAGCGTGAGGAGCAACTAGTGGACACAGATTTTTCAATAGGCAACTTTGCCCAACTGAAAAGACGTCAGAAGAAAGAAGCATAGTGAGGGAATACTTCCTCAATGATTTCTTGTCAAGGAAATCAACATTTCTCAATTGCTAAGTAGCAGAGGAGCAGCAACTTACCAGCCCCATCAAAGAGTGCGTAAGTCAACCCAAGAGCTACACAGTAGGGAGAAAGAGGGAGCAGTTTGACAGTTTTTGGAGGAGATGACAACTAGTGGCTTCAGGGATCAAGACAGGTTGGACGAGGCTTCCAACTATGCCATCTGGAAGGCTAGGATGACTTGCCTGCTAACTAAGCATGCTTTTAAGATGTATGTTGATAATGTGGTGGTTAAACCTGTGGATGCAAATCCACTAAAAAAGTACAAAGTTGAGATGGCTAAGGCGAAGAGGATGATCCTAGATGGAGTCAAGGATCACGTGGTGTGCCATATTTCTAGCAAAGGGACTGCCAAGGAGATGTGGGATGCCTTGGCCACATTGTATCAGGGAACTTCTAAGCAGCAGAAGATGTACTTAGAGCAGAAT
>APFE030132374.1:57851-114827 GCA_000404065.3 Pinus taeda | reverse complement strand
TGACCTCTACCGGTCAACTACCCATGCAGTCCACCCCCTCTTTCTTCGCAAAAAGGGGCAGCACCTGATCAGCGTGTCTGTGCCATCCTGCAGTCATCAGCATTTTTATCAATCTAATTGTAAACCCAGTCTGCATGTATTAATTGTAAATAATCCTAGCAGATGTGAGTCGTGTTGTAAATTGCCTAGGTGGACCTAACTTTCCCATGATAATCTATGTCCCGGAAGATTTTTCGTCTCACCAATCCACGGATTGGCAGAGTTTTCCTTCAAACCTGACCCCAAAGCCGAGATAGATTTTGTCATTGGAATCTTAGAGAATCCTAGTGTGTTAGCCTGCTAGATTATAGTCGTGTCGCAGAACTGGGTGTTTTGTGAGGGTCTATGTTAAAGGGGTTTTTCTCCCTTAGGTGTAAATTGTAAAGTCATGATGTAATGTGTCCTGAGGGTCGAAAAAATGTTTAAATCCCCTCGTGAGTCCTAAGTCCTAGGTCCTAGGTGATGTTTCCGAAGGCTTAGTTCGATGATCCATTTTAAAATGAATTAAGAAATTAAAAAATGAAATAAATAAAAAAAATAATAAAAAATTAAAAAATTAAAAAAATAAAGCAAAAACCCTAACTAATAAAATAATATTTTTTTAAGTGAATAAATCGACGGATGAGATCAAGAGATGTCTTGATCCTCATCAGCGGTCGAGATCATTTCAACATGGATCACTCGAACTAGCCGTTGGAGTCATTTCCTTTAAGTAGGGTGCTAGGGGTCAGTTCAAAACGGGATCTGTGAGTCTAAGACTGAAGAAGCTCTCTTGTAAATCTGTTTCTGGTTAATAAAAAAAGACTTTGGGGTCCATATCTTGCTGGTGTTACTCTCTTGAAATGTTGTGAGATTGTTTAATTTTCTGCATATGTTATTTTCAGCCGTTAATAATAGCTTTTTTGTAGAGTATTGTGAGCACAGGTATCTTGTTCACTTGCTAGGGTTTGGGTGTTGTTAGGGTTTCTAAAGTAATGGCAGATATCTCCATTACTTCCTGAGATCTAGCAGCATTTTTGCCCTCTTTACTGATGGTTGTTTTGAGCTGTGCAGAAAACATTTTCTGAAGGAATTTTGTGGGCGTTCGGGGAAGTTTTCGGCTGAACCAGCCAACTCCCGCAAGCATTTTTTGCTGAGCCCAGTTGGATTTGATCCTGGGTCTATCATTCGGTTTATCTTTCTAATTTGCATGAGAGATTTTCTGAAGTTCTTCACAGTGAAAATCTGAAATCATTATTTCTTTAAATATTTTCTGTGCTTATTGATGAATCTGGCTGTTAAGGGGCCAAATCTGTAAATTAAATTAGCTGTTTTAGGGTTTCAGTTTTGTCTTCCTGCACATTATTTTTGGATGTTCCATTACAGGTTGCAGGTTCAGGTTTTATGAAATTTTCAGGGTTTTATTTGACAAATTTGGAGCAGAAAATTTTAAATATTTTGTGTGGAGCTTCAGTGGGATTTCTGGGCATCCTGGGTAATCTGCTCCATTTTCACGCTGCTGCCTATTAAGCAATCTATCCCCTTTGCATTTTATCTTCACGCAAATTTTCCCTCTTCGCTGTGGCAAACCGCATCTCCCTCAACCACCTACGGATCCTTCTCATTTCTCCCGCTGCGTTTTCCTGCAACAAAACAAGTACTCCAACTGCAAAACCTTCTGTCCGCCCTCGAATGCACTCTGCCATTTGATAGTGAGGACGCGTTTTCTGTATGCGGGCCAGGGTTTGGCTGTAAGCAAAAAATCGATTTCTCCATCCCTGCAATTGACCTGCAGACATCACAAAAAAAAAACGAATGCTCGACCTTCTTTTTCCAGCGTATGGTAAATGCGTTATACATCGAGGTGGACGTCAGGGCTTTGCGGCACCTTTAACCCGCCCACGGATTTAGCAACAAAGACACCGTAATCCGCAGAGCGTGAGACATGCTTCTGGGCAGTCCAGGATTCAAGCACCTGTTTGTGAAGTTAGATTTCATTTGCGTCGAGCCTCTACGTCCGTTCCCGAGCCCTCGAGCCTGTCCGCGTGAAACTGGTTTTCCATGCTTTCGATTTCTGGTTTGAAGCCCGCCTTCCATCCGATTTTGGCACATGTGCGTTTTCCAGGTTTGATGTTTCGTTTAGTTTAGTCACAGATCAATATTTTTTAGTTTTAGTTTGTTATTGTATATGCAATGTTTTGTTAGAGTTTAATTTTTTTTTTAATTTTTAAAAAAGGTTTGATTTTAATTATAAAAATTCCAAAAAGTTCTTTTAGGTTTCTTTTAATTAGGGTTTTGGATTTTAATTAGTTTAGGTTTTTCTTTTATATTTTTTTAGTTTGATTTAAAAAAAAAAGAAACAAATAAAAATCCATTAAAAAATTCATTAGGGTTTTGTACTCTTTGATTTAGATTTTAAGGGTTTAATTATAAGATTTCCTTTTCCCTTTTTTTTTTTGTTTTTTATTAAAAAATAAATAAAAAAATATAAAAGACCTAAAAATATAATATATATATATATATTATATATATATATATATATATAAAGTAAAAAAAAAAAAAAATCATAAAATTTTCTTTTTAGGACCTTAGTCTAGTTTTTTTTTTTTAATTTTCCTTTAGTTTAGAAATTTTTGCTTTAAAATCAAATTTTGTCTGAAAAGCCATAAAAAATATTTATTGTGGAAGTCTTTTGCCTGGAAATTTTATCATGCTCTATATTGTGCTGAGGCTACAAAGTTGATATGAGGTTAATGTTTATCTTTTACATGATTTGGCATCCTTGAAATTATGATATCTGATTAATGTTCGAATTTGCATGGTTATATCTTTGGAAGTTTATTTTTTTTAGGATTGCCAGATCATCGTTAAAAACATCGTGAAATTACTGGATATCTTGCATCTTGCAAAGTTATTTAACGATAAATGATTACTGTGCGCGATTTATATCTCTGCAGCATCTAGTTATCAATTGTTTAAACATTAACTCCACAAGGCACTGGTCTTTTAAATTAAATAAAATCTATCAAGTGCTTTATCCTTCCGTGTCTCCCAAACCAACTGGTTCGCAGTTGTTCGTCCTTCTCTTTTCAGGGTCTACCCCCGTTAGCCGTGGGAGACAGGCTTAAACGGAGACGTCGGGGATCAGAGTGACAGCCCCCGGTCTGAGCGTTGTCGTGTCAATCTGCGCGACAACATTTTTGGCGTCGTTGCCGGGGACAGAGTTTTTCTGTCCCTGGGTTTTCATCGACATTCATCTTCTCATCTTCTCATCTCTCATTTGAGCTGGCAGATTCAATATTTTGGCATCTTTTCATCACATATCAGCAGCATCTCTTCGGTTTTGTTTCTTGTTTGGGTGGCGACTCCATTTTCTCATTTTTCCCAGACAAGAAGCCTTCCTCATATCTGCTTGCTGGTACCCTTTTAGATCTTAGAATCAGATTTATTGTTCAAGTGGCGACTCCACTTCTTTCATTTTTTGATTTTCTTGAGCAGAAATCTCTTTCTATCATCCATTTGATCCCTTATTGTTCATCATGGATTATTCATTTAAACCATGTCATTTTACTGATAATCTCCATGATCTTCCGAAAGAGGCCATTGGTAAATTATTTAAGTTCTCGGGTGGTGATTCGGTCACTGTTAGATAGCATTTAAACAGGTTTACTTGTGTAATGATCTTATACTGTAGATTTCCTCAATATAATCATGAAGATTTCAAGATGCATCTATTTGTCCATTCTTTAGAGGGTGATGCCTTGAATTGGTTTAATAATTTTCCTAATGATTTTTTCACTTCTTTACAAGACATTCTCAATGCTTTTAAAGATAGATATGATAGTCCAAACAACTTGCCTTCTACCTCTAAAATTGTGCAAAAGGAAGAAAGTAATCATATTAAAGGTCCAGCTTTTGAAGACAATTCTTCAGGTCAGAATGTGTCATCCACCGAAAATATTGTAGATCAAGTTCAAAAGATTCAACAATGGTCAGATGATAAGAGAAACCAGGAGCCTTCTCATTGGCCGCAACAAGTTCCATCTTATTATGAGGAGGTCATTAGGTGGTTAATTGAAGGTGATCCAGATAAGCTTAAAAACGATAAAAATCAGATGCAAGACACAAAAAGACTTAGCATGCATATCTTACACACTTCATCTGATAGTTTCGAAACAGAAAGTTCCAGGCCATCAGTAATTTGACCTGCCAGAAAGAAAAAGCGCAAGAGAAAGAAAATAAGAAGAAGATTTGACGCATCAGACGGCCGCGAGCAGCTTGATTTTCGGATAGGAAAGAGTCCTACCATATGCAAAATTGGACATGGTACATCCGACAAGCAGCCGACAGATTTGCCTGAAAGCAGGCAAATGCTCAGTATGCACTATATTGAACACATCTGATGCCATAGGGCATCCTTTGTATCGTATTTCTAACCCTATTCCTTGTTTTTTTCCGCATTTTTGTTTTTGCTTTAGATAGTCAATAAATGAAGAGCTTTTATCTTTCCTGTGCTTAATGTATATGATGATTTTTTGGATGGACGCTACTTATTTTTTTGTTGTATGGATGCAGATTCTGGATTCTCACATTCCTTCAAGCAGCAACGTGTCCCCAAGTAGAGCCAGATGTTGACCTCTACCGGTCAACTACCCATGCAGTACACCCCCCTTTTCTTTGCAAAAAAGGGGCAGCACCTGATCAGCGTGTCCGTGCCATCCTGCAGTCATCAGCAGCTTGATCAATCGAATTGTAAACCCAGTCTGCATGTATTAATTGTAAATAATCTTAGCAGATATGAGTCGTGTATGTGAATTGCCTAGGTGGCCCTAACTTTCATAATCTATATCCCGGAAGGTTTTTCGTCTCACCGATCCACGAATCGGCAGAGTTTTCCTTCAAACCTGACCCCAAAGCCGGGATACATTGTGTCATTGGAATTTTAGGAGAATCCTAGTGTTTTGATCTACTAGATTATAGTTGTGTCGCAGAACTGGGTGATTTGTGAGGGTCTATGTTAAAGGGGTTTTTCTCCCTTAAGATGTAAATTGTAAAAGTCATGATGTAATGTGTCCTGAGGGTCGAAAATTGTTTTAAATCCCCTCATGAGTCCTAAGTTCTAGGTCCTAGGTGATGTTTCCGAAGGCTTAGTTCGATGATCCATTTTAAAATGAATTAAGAAATTAAAAAATGAAATAAATAAAAAAAATAATAAAAAATTAAAAAATTAAAAAAATAAAGCAAAAACCCTAACTAATAAAATAATATTTTTTTAAGTGAATAAATCGACGGATGAGATCAAGAGATGTCTTGATCCTCATCAGCGGTCGAGATCATTTCAACATGGATCACTCGAACTAGCCGTTGGAGTCATTTCCTTTAAGTAGGGTGCTAGGGGTCAGTTCAAAACGGGATCTGTGAGTCTAAGACTGAAGAAGCTCTCTTGTAAATCTGTTTCTGGTTAATAAAAAAAGACTTTGGGGTCCATATCTTGCTGGTGTTACTCTCTTGAAATGCTGTGAGATTGTTTAATTTTCTGCATATGTTATTTTCAGCCGTTAATAATAGCTTTTTTGTAGAGTATTGTGAGCACAGGTATCTTGCTCACTTGCTAGGGTTTGGATGCTGTTAGGGTTTCTGAAGTAATGGCAGGTATCTCCATTACTTCCTGAGATCTAGCAGCATTTTTGCCCTCTTTACTGATGGTTGTTTTGAGCTGTGCAGAAAACATTTTCTGAAGGAATTTTGTGGGCATTCGGGGAAGTTCTCGGCTGAACCAGCCAACTCCCGCAAGCATTTTTTGCTGAGCCCAGTTGGATTCGATCCTGGGTCTATCATTCGGTTTATCTTTCTAATTTACATGAGAAATTTTCTGAAGTTCTTCACAGTGAAAATCTGAAATCATTATTTCTTTAAATATTTTATGTGCTTATTGATGAATCTGGCTGTTAAGGGGCCAAATCTGTAAATTAAATTAGCTATTTTAGGGTTTCAGTTTTGTCTTTCTGCGCATATTATTTTTGGATGTTCCATTACAGGTTGCAGATTCAGGTTTTATGAAATTTTCAGGGTTTTATTTGACAAATTTGGAGCAAAAAATTTTAAATATTTTGTGTGGAGCTTCAGTGGGATTTTTGGGCATCCTGGGCAATCTGCTCCATTTTCACGCTGCTGCCTATTAAGCAATCTATCCCCTTTGCATTTTATCTTCACGCAATTTTTCCCTCTTCGCTGTGGCAAACCGCATCTCCCTCAACCACCTACGGATCCTTCTCATTTCTCTCGCTGCGTTTTCCTGCAACAAAACAAGTACTCCAACTGCAAAACCTTCTGTCCGCCCTTGAATGCACTCTGCCATTTGATAGTGAGGACGCGTTTTCTGTATGCGGGCCAGGGTTTGGCTGTAAGCAAAAAATCGATTTCTCCATCCCTGCCATCGACCTGCAGACATCACAAAAAAAAAACGAATGCTCGACCTTCTTTTTCCAGCGTATGGTAAATGCGTTATACATCGAGGTGGACGTCAGGGCTTTGCGGCACCTTTAACCCGCCCACGGATTTAGCAACAAAGACACCGTAATCCGCAGAGCATGAGACATGCTTCTGGGCAATCCAGGATTCAAGCACCTGTTTGTGAAGTTAGATTTCATTTGCGTCGAGCCTCCACGTCCGTTCCCGAGCCCTCGAGCCTGTTCGCGTGACACTGGTTTTCCATGCGTTCGATTTCTGGTTTGAAGCCCGCCTTCCATCCGATTTTGGCACATGTGCGTTTTCCAGGTTTGATGTTTCGTTTAGTTTTGTCACGGATCAATATATTTTAGTTTTAGTTTGTTATTGTATATGCAATGTTTTGTTAGAGTTTAATTTTTTTTTTAATTTTTAAAAAAGGTTTGATTTTAATTATAAAAATTCCAAAAAGTTCTTTTAGGTTTCTTTTAATTAGGGTTTTGGATTTTAATTAGTTTAGGTTTTTCTTTTATATTTTTTTAGTTTGATTTTAAACAAAAAAAGAAACAAATAAAAATCCATAAAAAAATTCATTAGGGTTTTATCTCTTTTAATTTAGATTTTAAATTTGGGTTTAATATAGATTTCCTTTTCCCTTTTTATTTTTTTTTGTTTTTATAAAAAATAAAAAAATAAAAAAAAATAAGACCAAAAAAAAATATATATATATATATATATAAAATATATAAAAAAAAAAAAAAAATCATAAAATTTTTTTTTTAGGACCTTAGTCTAGTTTTTTTTTTTTAATTTTCCTTTAGTTTAGAATTTTTTGCTTTAAAATCAAATTTTGTCTGAAAAGCCATAAAAAATATTTATTGTGGAAGTCTTTTGCCTGGAAATTTTATCATGCTCTATATTTGTGCTGAGGCTACAAAGTTGATATGAGGTTAATGTTTATCTTTTACATGATTTGGCGTCCTTGAAATTATGATATCTGATTAATGTTCGAATTTGCATAGTTATATCTTTGGAAGTTTATTTCTTTTAGGATTGCCAGATCATCGTTAAAAACATCGTGAAATTACTGGATATCTTGCATCTTGCAAAGTTATTTAACGATAAATGATCACTGTGCACGATTTATATCTCTGCAGCATCTGGTTATCAATTGTTTAAACATTAACTCAACAAGGCAATGGTCTTTTAAATTAAATAAAATCTATCAAGTGTTTTATCCTTCCGTGTCTCCCAAACCAACTGGTTCGCAGTTGGTCGTCCTTCTCTTTTTAGGGTCTACCCCCCTTAGCCGTGGGAGACAGGCTTAAATAGAGAGGTCGGGGATCAGAGTGACAGCCCCCGGTCTGAGCGTTGTCGTGTCAATCTACGCGACAACAAACACGATTAAGAAAATTTTAGATCTAATTTATTTATTACAACGGTAAATAAATGATAGGCCAACAAGTAAATGAAGTTACAATCAATGCCTAGAACAACCAAAAAAATAGGAAAATTTCACTCTAACCGAAAATTTTGACTTTTTCATAATTTTTAAGTGTATGCTTCAGAAATTTCAGATCTGAAATTTCCAGTTATGAAGTAAATTCCAGCAAGCATAAAAATAGATATGGACTATATCTAGGGTGCCCAAGTGACCAAAACTCATGAAAATGAAAATATTGCAATTTTAAATAATTTTGACCATGTCACATGTGATTTTAGGGTTTAATTGTCGTTGATTTAACTGTTGTAATAAAGAAGAGATAAAACTAGGGTTTAGAGGTCAAACCCTATGGCCTTAAGCCTTGTAGAAACACTTGCCCAAGTGGCTCAAAAATTTCGGACGAAAATGCCACTTGAAAATCAGAGTTTTGGAGACCCTGAACCTGCAAAACCACCAAGGAATCAGTCTTAAAAAATCAGAGGGTTTTAGGGCAGATTAATGTAAAAGAGACCAAGGAAAGGGAAACGCCCTAAAGGCCAATGTTGGGGGATAAGGAGGCTAGGATGATAGATTGGGGGCTGAAATGGCAAGAGGAGCCCAGAAAAGGTTAACGCTGGAGGAGGAAGAGGGCTAAGGGCTTGACGCTGGGGCAAAGGAGGCTCAATAAGGAGGATGTTGAGGGTTTGAGGGGGTAAAAGCACATGGAAAACCCTCTGGGGTTGTCGTCTAGCCTTCCAAAGGGAGGTTGAGGCCAAAAAAGGCCACGACTAGCCTTGAAAAGGGCTTAAACCCTCTGCGCAAGGGAGAAGGGAGGAGGTCGAGGTGTTGATTAGGGGTAGCATCGGATGTTATCTAACCGTGAAAATTGGTGGAGAGGCTAAAGCACATGAGATCTCCAAGACCCAGAAATGGTTTGGGCAGATTCTATCCGGTTTGGGAGATATTAAAATAATTAATATTTTTAATGGAGTTCCTAAGTCTAAACTTAAGAAAAATAAAATATTAATGGGTATTAATATAAAACTGGGTTAGAAGGTTCCAAAAGACATGGATCAAGCCCAATCTAATCTTAGCCATTGATTAGAGATGTAATCTCCATCTTTGAAGGACCAACAGGAAAAGTATAAGAGGAGGCTTAAGGTTTAGTTGGAGAACATACCAGAGTGACCAATCATTTGATTTACTAGAGTGGGGTATGCTAAGTAAAGTCGAATCAGTGATCAATTTGCAACGAGGGGCAGTGAGTACTGGACAGAGAGGCAGAGATAGTGCCGAGAGACCAGCATAGAGGCAAAGAGGCAGACACAGAAGCTAAAGTAGGCCACGGAGAGGCCAGCAGAGACAGCGCAGAGCCAGAAGGGCATGCATCACTCACGCAGAGGACAGTAGGAGTGACGCAGAAGGCCATAGAGGCTGCGCAGTGCCTCAGAGGGCTGACGTAGAGGAGTTTTGAGGCTGACGTAGTACTTCAGTTGTGCTGGAGAGGGTTTCATGGGGCAGATTTTTTGAATATTTGCTTCCAAATAGAGAGGTATTGCTGCCAGATTATTTTCTCTGTCAAGTGAGCTAGCTTGGCCCCCAGTTGTACTCAAGGATATACTACATAATAAATAAACTCTTGTAATTGTTGCACTGGTTTTCCCAAGTTGGGTTTTTTTCGGGGACGAGTTGTCCAAAAATAACGGTGTCACTTGTGTGTTTGCTATTTCTTTCAGTTGTTGATTTGTAGATGGTTGAGACTGTATTGTGTTTATTTCGGTGTTTATATGTTTAAATAACTTGTTTGTAATTAAAAAGTAGGAGGAATAAACCAGAGGAATACAGATAAAATTTCTAATGGATAGACTTAGAAATTTCAACATGGTATCAGAGTGAGGTTGCAGATCATAGGAGAGCTGAAGGCATCAAGTAAGCAGAGAATTTGCAGTAGAATCAGCTATCTCGAGTAATAGAAATTGATCCTTGCAGAAAGCGACAGAAGAAGGATTGACGCAAAGGGACTACGTCATTAATCTAGGCTAGAGAGAGGCCAACGCAGAGGTTCAGGAGGGCAGAAAGAGGCTCACGCAGAGCCACATAGAGACCAAGAGGGTTGACGCTATTGGTTGAGGGAGTTGTTTTGCTAGTGCTGGGATTGTGCAGAGCCTAGAGGCTCAGTCCTTTAGTTGCTGGGGCATAGGAAGTTGTGGGCAGTTTGCGGGAGCAACGCTGGTGGGCTACTCTGGGCAGAACAATACCTGAGAGGGCAATACCAAGGTAGAGGGATTTGCTACCGAGGTGGATTTCTAGCCAAAGAATCCAAATCAGTGTTGCAGTTGCACAGAAGATCGGAGAGGTGCAAATTGATGATTGGCCGAAGGATTTCCAGAAGGGAAATCGGGACTCAGAGGGAGTCTAGCAGAGAACTTTCAGGCAGGAAGTAGAGAGACTCAGTAGGAGTCGAAGAGAGAACTTCCTGAGGGAAGTAGAGAGAGTCGGAGGAGTCGAAAGAAGAGCAGAGAGGTGGCCATGAATGGGCTGATGGATCACGACAGGATGGACGGGGCATCCAACTTTGTGGTCTAGAAGGCCAGGATCCTGTCCATTCTAGATAGACATCACATCAAGGCCTTTTCCTTGAGAACAATGGCGATCCCAATTGACTCGGCTGATAATGAGAAGTACGAGGAGGCAATGGCCAAGGCGAAATGCATCATCCTTGATGGGGTCAAGGATCATGTGGTCCAACATATTACCGAGGAGACAATAAAGGAAATGTGGGACGCCTTGAAGAAGTTGTACTAGTATACTTCTGTGCAGAGGAAGATGTTACTTGAGAATCAGCTGCGGTCATACTAGATGCAGAAGGGGGAGTAGATAGATCACTTCCTCGGTTGGTTGAAGGATATTAGAGACCAATTGACTTCCATAGGGGCCACGCTAGATAAGGAGATGTTTGTGAGGACCGCACTTAATGCAGTCTCCGAGGAGTGGGAGACATTTGTCTAGAGCATATTAGGCAGGGCGGATCTTCCAGATTGGGAAGAATTGTGGGCGTCTCTTCACCAAGAGGAGATCAGGCGGTTGAGCAAGACGGGAAGTAGTAGCAAAGGAGTCTGAATCAAGAAGGAAGAGGAAGAGGATGGAGCTCTGGCATCTGTAGGGAAGCAGGAGAAGAGGAAGAAAAAGGACCTCTTCAAGGTTAAGTGCTTCAACTGTGGGGAATTGGGTCATTATGCGAACAGCTGTCTGAGGAAGAAGAACAAAGGAGAGGCATCTGGCTCCAAGGTAGCACTAGCGAAGGCAGAAAAGGAGGTAGAGGAGGATGAAAATTGTGCCATAAGTGCTAATGTACTTTCAGAGAAAAGGTGGGGAGACATCGAGCTGTAGCCAGGAAGACTACATGCAATGAGGGGCAGGATCCTTGAGGTACCCAACCCCTTGGATTATACCTTGCTACGGGAGCCCCGAGGAGAGAGTAGCAGGATTGGTGGATGTCGGTAGAGACGGATGCGGATGAAGCAATGGAGAGTGCTATAGTGCAGGAGTCCCTAGGCAGCGCAAGGCTAGCAGGTTGCAACAGTGCGAGAGGCACGAAGAGTGTTGCACCAGTGCAGGATGGCACAAAGAGGTTTGCAATGATGCGAGATGCAGGGAGTTGTTACAACAGTGTAGAGGTCAGTAGAAGGAGCACTTGTTAGCGACAGAGGGAGCTTCAGCATCAGGATTGTTTCTAGCCTGATAGGGTGTCAGTAGTTGGGTGGATCAGTTACTTACTTCTCAGTAACTGAGTTGCAGTTCAGCAGCGGTTAGCAATAGCACGATGTAGCATGATGAGAGGGGGTTGTAGTGTAGATGCAGTGTTGGGAGAAAGGACCAGCAGCAACACGAATGTAGAGGGAGTTGTCGTACGAATGCAACAGTGGCAGTGGCAGTGGCAGAGCCATGGGCAGCAATACAAGATGCAACAGTGCAGAGGATGTTGGGTAGGGAGACCTACCATCAACACAGGTAACGGTGCCATATAATCAGAGTAATGCTCAGTGTGGAGTATTACTAGAGCACAATCCTCGCTAAGAGGGAGCGTTGATTTTGGGTAGCATTGGATGTGCTCTAGCCATAAAAATTGGTGGAGATGCTAAAGCAGATGAGATCTCCAAGGCCCATAAATGGTTTGGGCAGATTCTATTTAGTTTGGGAGATATTAAAATAATTAATATTATTAATAAAGTTCCTAAGTTTAAACTTAGGAAAAATAAAATATTAATGGGTATTAGTATAAAACTGTGTTAGAAAGTTCCAAAAGACATGGATCAAGCCAAATCTAATCTAAGCCGTTGATTAGAGATGTAATCTCGATCATTGAAGGACCAACAGGAAAAGTATAAGAGGAGGCTTGAGGGTCAGTTGGAGAACACACCAGAGTGATCAATCATTCAATTTACTAGAGCGAGTTTTGCTAAGTAAAGTCGAATCAGTGATCATTTTGCAGTAAGGGGCAGTGACTACTGGACATAAAGACAGAGATAGTGCCGAGAGACCTGGTGTCGCACAGATTGTCACGACGACGCTCAGACCGGGGGCTGTCACTTTGATCCCCGATCTCTCTGTTTAAGCCATCTCCCGAGGCTAAGGGGAGTAGACCCTATGGGACAAAGGAAGACCAATTATGGACCAGCTGGGTTGGGAGACACGGCAAGGCAATTTAGTACCTGATTGATTTTAGAAATTAATGTACCAGTGCCTTATGGAGTTAATGGTTAAATAATTATTTATCAAATATTGCAAAAATATGAACCATGTAAAACAATCATTTATCATCAAATATCCCAAGCAATACAAGATATTCAATAAATGCACAATGCTTTGACAATGATCTAGCAATTAAATCTCTAAATATTGAATGCTTTAAACAACCATACAATTTAAATGCTAACCAATTACCACTTTCACATAGCTAACTTTAAATAAACTTTGAAGTGCATTTAACTATAGAAAAGTGGAATGGAAACTAGGAGGTTGAACGGTGGGCAAACAACTAGGGTTCCAGACTGTTGCAGGGGTCGATATCCATGGAAGGGCGTAAAGGAGGGAGCTCCACTCCCTCCTATAAGAAGGTCGTGGCCAGTAGAGGCAAGAAACCACTAGAAAATGACAGAGGTACTTTCGAAGAAGGGAAAAGGAACATGGAAGAGGAGCTAGATGGTACCAAAACGAGGGAGAATAATAGCATAAAATACAATGAGGAAGAAGACAAGAAACAGGGAACAAAAGACAAAAGACAAAAGGGACCCTGTAAACCCAAAGCTGAGATCACTCCCAGAGTAGTCTTAAATGATCCTACTCTGCAGGCGCACAGGGATCACATGCAGACATATGCCATCATTTGTAAATTCAAGGGATTATGGCCCATTGAAAAAGCTAGATGTGGATTAAATACCACTGGAAACCTAAAGGAAGCATAGACCTACATCTTGGGTCAAAGGGATTCTTCATTGTAGTCTTCACAAATATTGAAGATAAAGACAGAGTGTTTGAAGGAGGGCCCTACTTCTGTGTAGCAGCAGGCCTCTATATGTGGCCATGGATGATGAATTTTGTCCCGGAGCGTGAGACTTTTACTGCGGTCCTGGTCTGCGTAAGACTCTATTCTCTACCTCTTGGTTACTGGCAAAATTGAATCGTTAGTTGCCATTGGCAATAAATTAGGGTGTTTTGTCAAAGCTTCTAAAGCCACCAGAAAAATAAAATATACTTCCTTTGCAAGGATATGTGTGGAGATGGATCTCTTTGGAGCTCTTCCAGATGAGGTAATCTTGGAAGTTTTTGATGAAGAATGGGTGCAAACAGTAGACTATGAGCATATTCCATTCAGATGCCGCAGATGCCATGAACATGGGCACCTATTCAGAGACTGCCCTCTCAGTAAAGTAGAGAACAAGAGCAAAGCTAATACAATGAAAGACACAGATAGCTTTCACAAAGTGGCACATAGAGGAAAAGGGGGCAAAAGGGGGCCAAAGCAACATCAAAATGAAGGGCAACAGGCCAGTCAGAACAGGTTCCAAGTACTTGAAGAAGATGAAGAGATAACAAAAGTAGATCAAGCAATGGGAGGAAATCTTGGGGAGAAGGAGAAAGAAGAAGAACGTGAACAAACACAGGATATTAATAAATAGAAAGAGAATATGATGAGCGAAGCAGAATTGGAGATGGACCAGGAAATGACCTAGAGTGAGATGGAATTGGAGGACCACAAGCTACAAGAGATTCTTGACAAGGAACACCTGGATTTGGAAGGGTTCTTGAAAAAGGGAACCACAGGAGGGGTAGACTTGTTACCTCAAGAAGAGTTCAATAGAGTACA
This sequence comes from Pinus taeda, assembly GCA_000404065.3. Classification (NCBI taxonomy): domain Eukaryota; kingdom Viridiplantae; phylum Streptophyta; class Pinopsida; order Pinales; family Pinaceae; genus Pinus; species Pinus taeda. The sequence goes on along the minus strand of APFE030132374.1, from coordinate 100,572 downwards.
ACAGTTGTTCTTATGGAAAACTCAGGCTAATGGGCTGGAGAGGCAAATAAACATTGAAAAAGGCAGGGTAATGAAGGTGTGAAAACTATGAAAGCTACACCAGGATTAGCACCCAGAAACCCAGGAAAGAAAAGAGGCAGGAAAAAGCCGAATGAGCTATTGATGGAATGTGGAAAGCTAATGATAGATTTAGGTAAGATGAAAGATCTAACCAACTACTCCTTTACAAATATTTAATTATGAAGTTCACATCTTGGAATATCAGGGGTCTAGGTAGTTAAAGAAAACAGAGAATACTTAGTAATAGAATGAAACAAGCAGCTCCGGATATGATCCTTATCCAGGAAACTAAATGTTCCATTCAAAAGTTAAAACAAATACGTAGCAAATGGCTCAGTAGATTTGAGTTTCTAGAAGTCAAAGTAGAGAATACAGCAGGAGGCATACTCACTCTTTGGAACACCCAAAAGATTGGAATAGTAGATGCTGAGGCATCTAGGAATTATTTATCAGTGGTTATTCATCTTGTAGGAGATAGGGTTACCTATCTGGTCACGAATGTTTATGGCCCTCAAAGAATGGATAATAAATTCAGGTTTCTAGATTCTCTTGTGGATCTCAGAGACAGACATGAAGGAATACCGTGGATCATGGGAAGGGACTTCAACATGATCAAATCACTTTCGGAGAAAAAAGGGGGAACCAGATCTCTAAGCAAAGACTCTTTAGCATTTCAAACCTTTATAGATAATATGAAGCTAGTTGACACTGATATGAGCAATGGTCTCTTTACTTGGAACAATAAAAGAGGAGGAGAGTCTCATGTAGCCTCCAAGTTAGATAGATTCATTATCTCAGAGGACCTTATGCTCATAGATAAGGAAACAATAGCGAGAGTTCTCCCCTTTGGAGGCTCATATCACTGGCCGGTTCAACTGGAGGTCCAGGGCATTGGTACCCCCAGGAATAGACCTTTCGGATTTGAGAATATCTGGTTTACCCACTCAGAATTCATCAACAATATTGAAAAATGGTGGTCAAAAGATTTGCAGATTCAGGGAACAAGAATGTTCTACACAAAAGATTAAAGCACATCAAGCTCAGGCTCAAAGAATGGAACAAGAATGATTTTGGCAATATTTTTGTTGGAAAAAATCTGTTGAAGACAAAATGCAGGAACTCAACCAAGCCCTTATCACGGATTGCTTTGATAAAATCAAAAGTGATCAAGTAGATAAACATCAAGAGTGGGAAAATTTGTGTAAACAAGAGGAAATATTTTGGAGACAAAAATCTAGAGTTCAATGGCTAAAAGAAGGAGAGCGTAGCACTAGATTTTTCCACAGATCCACCATGGCAAATAGAGCTCACAACAGGATCTCTTCGATCAAGGACAAGGATGGGAATCTTCTTAACTCCCATGAGGATATAGAGGCTGTGTTAGTTCAGCACTTCCGAGGTATAGCATAGGAAACCATTTCAGATAGAGAGCATTTTATTAGGGACTTAACTAGACATATACCTAAGCTGGTGTCTAAACAGGACAATTTCAACCTTAATAGGCCAGTGACTGAAGAGGAGGTTAGTGAGGTCCTCAACGATATGCACAATGGCAAAGCGCCAGGCCCTAATGGTTTCAATGAGGATTTCTTTAAAGCTTACTGGAATATTGTTAAACAGGACATTATGAATGTAGTGGAGGATTCCAGGATGAACAGAACTATTTTGAAGGTGCTTAATACCTCCTTCATCTCCTTGATCCCCAAACAGGACAATGCTCAAACTCCAGACAAGTATAGACCCATAGCTTTATGCAATGTGGTATACAAGATAATATCCAAGGTAGTGGCCGACAGACTCAAACCTCTGCTTCCCACACTAGTTTCTGTGGAACAATCCAGTTATGTGGAAGGCAGACAAATTCTCAATAACATCATTCAAGATCACGAGGTGGTGCATTCGTTGACTAGCAATAGGAAGGCTGGAATGATCATGCAACTGGACCTAGCCAAAGCTTATGATAAGTTGAACTGGACCTATATCAGGAAAGTTCTTATTGCTTTTGGATTTAATCATAACTAGGTCAGATGGGTCATGGCCTTGGTAACTTCATCCAGCTTTTAAATATTGGTTAATGGATCTCCTTTCGAGACTTTTATTCCTTCAGGAGGCCTCAAGCAGGGAGACTTGCTCTCCCCCTTTCTCTTCATCCTCATGATGGAAAGACTTGGTTGGTCTATTAAGCATGCTAAAGCAGCGGATAAGATTAAGGGCCTACAACTAACTGAGAATGGATAGGCCTTGACTCATCAACAATTTGTTGATGACACCATGTTACCGGGAATCCCCACAGTCAAAGAAGCTCTAGCATACAAACAAATCCTGAATGACTTTGCCATGGCTACAGGTATGGAAGTTAATCTATCCAAATCAAAAAAGAAAATTCTTTAACACCAATATTGCTATTTAGAGAAATATCTCCAGAATTCTAGGCTTTCAAAGGGATTCCCTCCCCTCAAAATATTTGGGAGTTCCTCTAACTGCTAAGCTCTTGCAAAAGAGCATTTGGGAGTCGGTGGTTAATAAGATGCAGGATAAAGTCAGGAAATAGACCATCAAATCTTTAAACTTGGCTGGTAGGTTGGTGCTTACAAAGGTTGTGCTTCAAGCAATCCCAAAAATCATGCTATTAGCACTCCCAGCACCAAAAGGAGTCTTACATAAATTCAGGACCATCCAAAGAGACTTTCGTTGGGGTAAGGAGGAGACAAGAAAGAAATGGGCCTTAGTATCTTGGGAAAAAATTTGTAGACCCAAGAACCACGGGGGTCTTGGATTGGATGATCAGGGGATTCTCATCAATGTTTTAGGAGCTAAACTATGGTGGCATTGGGTAAAAGATCCAAGGGCTCAGTGGGCAAGTATCTAGAAAGAAAAATATGCCAGCTCTTGGCAAACTGATGATCACATAAGGATGTCGGGAAATATAAAGGGCTCATATATCTGGAATAAGACCTGGGAGAACAGAGGCTTAGTACAAAAACATAGCTTCTGGGAAGTCAGAGACAGAGATCTAGCTCTATTTTGGGAGGACAAATGGCAACAAGAACCTACACTGTTAAAAGAGGACCTTTTGGACCTCAAGTACGAGATAGACACCCAAGGATTATCTAAGGTAAAAGATTTTTGGGATCATACTAACTATGCAAGAAAGTGGAGAACGTGGAGAAACTTAGATTGCAGGGATGATAGCCCCTTGAAAACAAAAGCAGAGGCACTTATGAAAATGTTGGAACAAAGGAAGATTTTAGTGACAGGGGGGCAAGACCAACTTAGATGGGGCAACAATAATGAAGGCGCCGTTAATCTTAAGGAAGCAAAAGGCATTCTCCTTGAGCTGGATTCCCATGTTCGGGATAGGATCTGGCAAAACTATGGAGACATCAAGGGTGGATGAAGATTAAACTCTTCATGTGGCTGGTTCATCATAAGAAAATTTTAACTTGGGATAATATTAGGAAGAGGGTGTTCTGGGGCCTTCCAGATGCCAGCTTTGTGAAGCCTAAGAGGAGACAATGGAACATCTTCTCAATAGTTGCATTTTCACCTCTAGGTTGTGGGATACATTTGCTACCATTTTCCAACAGACCGACAGGGACAAAGGGAGTATCATTAATACCCTAAACAATTGGAGACGAAACTTTTCTGATTATGAATTTCTTGGCTCTGCCTAGGTTCTAACGCCAAGCTTCATTATATGGAATGTTTGGAAGGAAAGGAACAAGAGAATATTCAAAAATGAAAAGAGCCCCTCCCATCGCCTGTTTGAGCAGATCTTAAAACAACGTAAGGAGACGGCTGAATTGTGTGTAATCCCTCTAAGAATCCACCCTCGGAAGTTGAAATGAGAATTCTCAGTCAGCTGGGTATGCAGGGGCTTATTCCTCAAGGAAAGGATGGGAAAGTAATGAAAATGGATACTGAGAAGGATTTCTAGCATCCACCCCCTCAGGGTTTTTTGAAATTCAACATTGATGAGGCTTCAAAAGGAAACCTTGGAACTGCTGGCTTTGGAGGGGCATTAAGGGATGAAGAAGGAAGTATTCTCTTCATCTTCCATTGCCATTTAGGAAGAGCCACTAACAACATGGCGAAATTAATGGCTATGGAGCAATGTTTAGATTTTCTAAAGCAGGATAACTGCGAAAATGTGATTATAGAAGCTGATTCTGAGTTAATCATTAACTCGGTCAAAAGAATTAGTTGTGGAATGGTGCCGGAGAAAGTCTCAAAACACTGGAGGCTGATCCAGGTTTTCCAAAGAATTCAGAGTCACCTCCAAGGCCTTCATACAGATAGTTTCAACCATGTACGCAGAAAGGCCAATAAACTGGCGGATCTTCTGGCCAACCAAGGAGTTAGCTGCACTGAATGCAGGGTTTCGAAGGGTTGGAAAGGATTGCCTCAGAGAACACTAAAGGCACTTTTTTACGACTAGGCGGATGAAGACAGGGAGGTGTTTCGATACAGAGCCAAGGAGGCAAGTTCTAAATGACTTGATCTCATTATGATTTGCTATTTTTCTTACAGTCTGGTTTTTGGTGGGAGGCAGGCCACTGTCGGCCCCAGCAGCCTTGGTAAATACAAATTCAGAAACCCCCAGGGGAGGTTGCTCGAACTTCTCAGTTTATCGGTTAGTCCACCAGGGGGAAGGATCAACACCTTCCATGGGTTCCGGTACAAGAGTAGAGGAAATGATGCGAGGGGTTGGAATCTTGGCTCTCCCGGCGGTCGTAATACCCCCGATTTTACTTTTCGGGATGCAAAACCGCTGCCTTGGTGGTATTTGGTTTATCGCAAGCCTCTCAAGCGGGAAGTGGTTTTAACGAATTGGGAGTGATTCCACTCATCTACATACTTGGCATGGGGGCTGGACCAAATACCGCCCTCATCGCGCGCTAATGTTCAGGGTTTTAGACCCGTGCGATATTATCCGCAGTGGTCGGATTTCGCTGGGTGGATCTACAGACAGGAATGATCGTGCATGTTGGTGGGGCTTGGTTGTTAAGCGCTGAGTGCTTTTGGAGTGCGATATCTTCCTCTGCCATTGGATCGAGCAAGGAGAATGGACGGTAGTGATTAAAGATGCAAGTCTGGTTGGGCAGATGCGCAAGAGGAATCGTGGTTTTTCGCATGTTCATCTGACCGTACGGCCCAAGCATTGTCTGTCTTCTAAGGGTTTTGAGCTTATATTTGTAGGGTTAGGGGTTCATGCCTTTGGCAGTTAGTGATTAGATTCTCCAGGGTCCACAGGGTCTTGTGGACGGTTGTACTCTATGTAAAATATTTTCTGATTTAATGAAATAGAAGGATTGACTCTTGCTTCAGCAAAAAAAAAAACTATAGAAAAGTGGAACATAGATACCACGAAAGACACCAAAAATGAATTTTCAATTTTTTGTTAAGCCTTTTTTTTTTAATTTTTAATATTTATATATGTTTTAAATAAAACTAAACTAAACTATGCAAAAAAAGACTAAGTAAATAATGAAAAAGAAATAAACTAAAATAAAAACTAATTTAAAAAATCAAAATACTTAATCTAAAACTAAAATTTATTTCTAAAACTAAATAAAAGAAAACTAAAAAAAAAATTCTTTATGCCTTTTTATTTTTAATTTTTATGATTTTTTGATATTAGTTTAAAATCAAACTTTAAAAATTAAATCTAAATAAATCCTAAAAAAACTAACCCTTTTTAACTTTTTTGTTTTTATGAAATTTTTTATTTTTCATACAAGTCCTAAGTTAAATATACATATAACCTAAATAAACAAAATGAAAATCTAATAAAAAAAAAACAAACTAAACTTTACTTTTTATTTCTTTATTATATCAAAATAAACAAAAGCATGGAACTAAAACTAAAACTAAAACCTAAAATACCACCTACGCTAAACCTCTACTCATACGACTTACCAAAAAAAATCAAATTTTGTTTTTATTTTTGCTATTGTGTTTTCAACGTGCGCAGGCGTAAGGGAATCTGGCGGCATAAAGGAGCAAGGAGTCTGGATGCGGGTAGGGTAAGGGATATGACTGCGCAGGATGAAGAATACACGTGGATCGAACTGTGGAGAGGCAGCTCACGTGGAGGAGGTAGCACGCAAATGGACAATGCATTGGCAGTGGAAATGAAAGAAGAAGGCGGAGGGATGCGTGGACAGGATGACGGCAAGTTGAGGGAGGATTTGCATATTTGACTACATGAGGACTCTACTACAGGTTGAGGATGGGAGAAATATGCTGAGACTGACAGTGTGGGGAAGGGAGTGTTGAGCAACGTAAGGAAGGATGAGGAATGGGTAGCGTAGGTAGATAAAATGTGTGAAGGCTGGACTTGCAGGGAGAATGGAAGCTCAATGGTGGAGTGTTCGACGCAAGATTAGCAGGTTTTAGCAACGCAACGTGGAGAACGAACCAGATAAGTAGAGCTGTGTATGGATATGGATGGCTACGAGCAAATGAGGGAGTCACATGGAGAGGTGAATACGCAAGTCTTGTGTAGGTTGAAGGGCGCAGCAATGACTGCGGCCTCTAAAAAAAATTCAAAATTTTTCTGCAGCAGTAAAACCACAGGCAGCAGTGAAAATTGAAAACGCAGGTAGCAGGCCCATAGTCCAGAAAATTGATTGAAATTTTAAATCCTTCCTGCACCAGATTGCCTGATAGAAACCTTGAAAAATTCTCAAAACTTGTACCGGCAACCTGAAAACAATGAAAACAAACAGCGAGAACCCTAAAATGCAAAAAATAAATGAAACCCTAAAAACCCTAAGAACCAGCTAAATAATCACAGTGATTACAAATTAAAGGCTCTAAATAGCCGGATTTTCCATTATGCCACAGAAATCTTTTCAGAATTTCAAACTTAATGTGAAGTGCTTCAGAAAACCCTTCATGCATCTGCAACACAAATTCTAATGATAAGCCCGGGATTAAAATCGGCTGGGCTCTTTCAGAAAACACAATCCGAGAGTTGGCTGGTTCAACCAAGAACTTCCCTTAACGCCTAGTAAACTCAAAACTAAAGATATCCTGCACAGCGTAAATCAACCATTAACATAGAGGGAGAAAACAACAGTGAAATTCAGATCAAATGGAGATACCTGCCATTATATTTCAGGAATTAAACTATCATTCAAACCCCAGAGATCAGACAAGATACCTGTGCCTAGATCGATCTTCATCAAGCTATTATCAATGGCTGAAAATCAAATTATGCATAAAAATAAAACATCTTACAGCATTTCCAGAAGAGTAACACCAGCAAGATTTTCAACCCCAAAGTATTTCTTTATTGCACAAAAAATGACTACAAAAGAGCTTTCTTTAACACCAGACTCTCAGATCGAATGATCTCAAATGACCCTTGACACCTATTTAAAGGAAAATCTCCCAACGGCTAGTTCGAGTGATCCATGTCAAAATGATCTCGACCGTCGATGAGGATCAAAATTTCTTTTAATCTCATTCGTCAAATTTTTAAATGCATTTTAATATATTAAAAAATTAAAATTATGCATTTATTTACTCAAAACTTCGACTTATTATTATTTTATTATTGTATTTTATTTTTCAAATTATTTTTTTATTTTATTATTATTTATTTTTTATTTTTGGATCCTCGAACCTAGCCTTTGGAAAAATCACCTAGGACCTGGGACTTAGGACTTACGAGGGGATAAACATTTTCTAACCCTCAAGGCACTTTACATCATGACTTTTACAATTTTACATCTCAAAGGGGAAAACCCATTTGACATAGACCCTCATAGACCACCCAGTTCTGCAACACAAATATAATCTAGCAGATCAAGCAATTTGTAATAACCTAACCAAATGGTTAGAATTATTTCCAAATTACTTTTGCATAGACTCTTAGCACACTAGGATTCCCCTAAGATTCTAATGACAAAATTCATTTCGGCTTTGGGGTTAGGCTGAAAGAAAACTCTGTTGATCATGGATCGGTGAGACAAAAAACCTTCTGGAACGTAGATTATCACTAGAAAATTAGGTTTGCCTAGGCAGTTTACATACATGACTCAGATTTGCTAAGATTATTTACAATTTACACATGCAGACTGGGTTTACAACATAATATGATCGGGCTGATGATGATAGTCGAATGGCATGGACATATCGATCAAGGGCTATCCCTTTTTCAAAAAAAGGGGGTGTACTGCTATGGGTAGTTGACACGTAGTGGTCAACAAGACCAACGTAGAGGTAGAGAGGCAAACACAGAAGCCAGAGCAAGCCATGCAGAGGCCAGCAGAGACAACGCAGAGCCAAAAGGGCCTGCCTCATCCATGTAGAGGGCAGCAGGAGTGACGCAGGAGGCCGTAGAGGCTACGCAATGCCTCAGAGGGTTGACGTAGAGGCCAGGAGGGCTAACCTAGTGCTTTAGTTATGCTGGAGAGGGTTTCGTGGGGCAAATTTTCTGAATATCTGCTTTCGAATAGAGAGGTATTATTACTAGATTATTTTCTCTATTGTGTGAGCCAGTTTGGCACCCAGTTGTACTCGAGGATATACTGCTTAATAAATAAACCCTTAGATTCGCTGCACCGATATCCTAAGTTGGGTTTTTTTCTGGAGACGAGTTGTCCAAAAATAACGGTGTCACTTGTGTGTTTGCTATTTCTTTTAGCTTTTGATCTATAGATGGTTGAGACTGTATTGTGTTTATTTCGTTGTTTATATGTTTAAATAACTTGTTTGTAATTAACAAGTAGGAGGAATAAACCAGGAGAATATAGATAAAATTTCTAACGGATAGACTTAGAAATTTCAACACGAGACCTCTAGGCCTTATGACTAGCCTCAGAGAGGCCTAAAACTTAGACGCAGGGGGTTATAAGGTTGACGCAGGGAGGAGAGAGGCTGATGCTAGCCTTGGAGGGTTCATATCTGGTCCCAGGAGGGATGAAAAACAAAACCCTTGTGTCAATTTTTTTTCTCCTCTGGATCTGAATTTTACTGCAAAATCTTTAGTGAGTAGCCCCGCAAATTTTTTCAAGAGACTAGATCTTACCCTCAAGGGCCTAGATCTAGCTCTTCTTCAACTTAATTCCTTAATCCAACTTGCAAAATTGAAAATACAACACCCAAACCCCAAATATATACAAAAATACTTAAAACCCCAAAACCCAAGTTAAAAAAGAATAGTTTACAAATTTATTCACAAGATTTACAAATATATAAGGGTTTTGAAAATTTTTAAATTTTTAAGAAGAATATTTTTATGGAGTTTTTTTCTTTGAAAAATGCCTAAAAATATTTTAGAAACCCCAATGTATACTATAGCCTTAGCGAAGATTTAATCTACCATATAAATATTTGGAATCCAAGCAACAATCATTCTTGCCCAAGTTTGTGAACTTGAAGGCCAAGGATTGAAGTACTTGCAAACATTATGAATTTTTATCTCAAAAGTAATTTGTTATATCACATGGGGAATCAAACCACTTAAGATTAGCCCAAAACTATCAATAGTATAGTTTTATTTCCATCTAATAAAGAAAGTTAAAAACAAATCTTACCAATATTCAGCACAACATAGAGATGAGCGCAGTCAACACATACCACAAATCAATAAGCAAGAACACCTTGAATTGCACCCCAAAGTCTTTATTATGATTGAAAAATAGTTCCCAATGGGATAATAGTTACAAAGTTGCTTCAGTAACAATTGTCTAGCCAGAGATCAAGATGTTAAAGACTCAAATGACTCTAATTTAAAGACTTATCCTCCAAGTGGAAAAATAACGGCTAGTTTCTTTGATCCTTGTCAAAAAAATCTTGTTCGTTGATAAACACTTCAAGATCTTTTAATCTTGGCCCTTGATTTTTTATTTTTGAGGAATTTTCGAAGTTTCCATTTAATTCCATTTTTGTTTGCTCAAAATTAATTATTTGAGCTAATTTCCTCAAAAAATTGACTTTGACTTAACCACCAAGGTCCAAGGATCCAAATTTTCTTGAAATATACAATATTCCCTTTGTGAAGGACCTTTAAAAATTAATTCCTTTAGGACTTGTTACCCACCATTTTTTGGGTAATGTCCCTAGGAGAATTTTTTTCTCCAAGATGGTCCTCAATTGGCAGCCAACAACCCCTTGTAACCTTTAACTAGCTCATTGTGCCATTTGTTCGCCACCTGAGCTAGCCATGTGGTCCCTCGCCCATCTACCATGATCGTATGTTTGAAGGTGGGTCTCTCGAAGCTAAAGATATGCCTTGTCATTTTGAAATTGAGTCTTGTAGTTTGCTTATCATGGACACTTTTGGGTATGGATTAATGAGGGGATTCGATGGAAAGAATGGGTTAGGTATATGCTTCTATCCCCTAGACCCCTTTTAGGACTTAACCTTGGATTCTAGTCCCATGGGATCTCTTTTACTGACCACTTGGTTTCAGGGATGGTATTTCATGGGAAACCTCGATTTTGGTTGCGTGGTCCCCCTCCCTTATCCGCTTACATTACCCCCTTTCCATTCATTATTACCCCATCCATCACTTCTCCCACCTGGGTCCACATTCCTCCATCGAGTCCACATAGGATCAGCTCACCCCTTCCCCTTGCCCACACTTCGGTCATGGCTTGGAATGAAGCCCGAAAGTTGATGCAGCTAAAAGGAAAATCAAAAGCATATATGGCCACATTCAACAGGAAAAGTTCTACAAAATGTAAAAGATCGTCGGGACAAAGGCATTTAGCACATGGGAAAAATCCATTACATGAAGCTCTACCCCATCGTCATGGCCATCACCCTGGTTCCAATATGTTCTATGACTTCCTCATCATATAATAACCCATGATTGTCCCAACCCTTGGTGGGAAATGAACCACCCCACCTTGAAGGGGGAATCTAGTGTTATTTCTTATACATCATGCTCTAACCCCTTGAGTCGCAAGCAGTTAATAAAAAAATCATAAAAAGGCAAAAGGCATATAGAGAAGGGTGGAAAAATCAAGGCCAGGGCACCTCATGTACCACAATTTCTCCCATCCTACACCTTATAAACCCAAGTGTGGGCTTCCCTCTTATTGGTTACCCTTGTGTCCCAGCATGTGACCCAGGGCTGCCCTTTCTCATTCCCTACATCATTCACCTATCTACCGCATGCAACCACCTTTTGATGGATGTACCTTGACTATATTATCCCCTTCAGAAGCAGAAACTACCTAATAGGGTACTTGGTTAACCCCTTTGGGAGTTTAGGAGACATTGGCACAACCGAAGCCCATTATTAGGTAAGCCATGGGCCTCTACAATAACAGATTGTACTTCATGGATCCCCACAACCATTTAAAGATTGCTCGTGGTTCACTTATTGGACGAGGAGGATGCACCTGATCCATCATACCCAGCTGGCCCCAGATCTACAACACACACTCAGCAGATGATCCAAGACTTCTACGATGATGTGGCACCTCCTACATTGTCATCCTAGCCCTTGAGGGCAACCTACAGGCATCTTCGACTTGTTTGGAGACCCATGAGGACACTTATGTGCCCCCACAGTCATTTGGAGCATCACAGGTTATTACAAGGGGCCAACCCCTTGCCCACTGCTTTTGAGAGTCCTATTCTTCATTGTGGCACCCATGGACCTCATCGCCTATGACATGTATAGATTATTATTTGTCCTCTTGAGAGGTTCTATCTTTTCATTTATGATCTAATTTGGTGGGCTTTTCACCAAGTTATGTCATTTGCACATTATTTTATTTTTAGGGGCTAATGTAGGCTCATTTGCTAAATATAGCTCCTAAATGGTGTATAAATTGGAGTTAGTTGGATTCATTTGTATCATCACTTGACTAGGGATCTCTCTATCTTTAGAGAACTTTGCAATTTTTCCTTGGAGGATTATTTTGGATGATGGATGAATTTTGATGTATGGATTTGGGCTATTTCTATCTTGGGGCTTCTTATTTGCAAATGTGATGCTAGTTGGATATACTCTCTAACATTGTAAGTGCAAATTTAACGTTATTTTTCTTGTTGCTGGATACATATGAATTTCGCTATAATTAGGGCTAATTGCTATATGTGTGAAATGTGGAATTACGTGTCTATTTAGCTTATTCATTGTATGGGCCATTGTTAGATGAATGAAATCTCCTAGAGATTATGTTATCTTGATAAGCTTGCACCATTTTTATGAATTATAAATGCTCGAAAGTCACTTCTCTTCTCTTTCTTCTAACATTGGACGAAATTGACTTTTGGAGCCTCCTTGAACAAGAAACTAAATCTTTCTTGATTACTATCCTTGACTCCATATCCCCAAGTGAATTAGGTAGTGGTCCCTCAAAAAGGGCGACCATTTTAACCCTTTTTTTACCCATTTTCCCTTTCTCCCTAGGTCTAGCCTCATTAGGTCACCTAGGGCATCAATTTCCTAGGAAACTAGCCACAAGAAAACTTTGATCTCCTAGATACAACTGCGTTGGTGGGTCCCCTTTCTCTCCTCCAAATTTGAAATAATTATGATTGTGGAATCTCCAGATACCTCAAGCCCTAGCTCTAGGATCAAGTTTTGCCTAGGTGTTCCCAAGGCTAGAACCTAATAGGATCAATTTGACATCTTTGGAAGAAATTCTTGTTTGATCCTTTCCCCTCACCTTGGTCCGGTCAATAACATCATTGATTGCGAAAATCCATTCCCTAACATGGGTTGGGTCCAGTTGGCCTTGTACAATCCCATTCTTCACCAAAGCCTATTTAGCAAGGACTACTCGAGAATCCAAGTTCTCGTAAGGATTTTAGGGATTGAGAACATATTTTATAGGTCTTATACTTCTACCTCAACCCTCCAATCCTTGTCCCCTTTCCCTAGACGATCAAGTCCCTTGCTTGAAGAGGAAGCAAGCCCTATCCTTCAAACTCTTTTGGAAAGGGAATCATTTGAGTCACCCCGTCCCTTCATTGATCTATGCTTTATAAGTGACTTCTCAACTATCGTGTCTCCTCCCATCGGTGAAAGTCTGTAAAGAGTAGCGAGTCTTAGCTGTGGTGATAGTGGGCTAAGTCTCTATAGTTGCCCTTGACCTAGCAGTCGTTCTCATAGGAACCCTTTTTAGGTCCCCTGCTAGTTTGAGCGGTAACAAGACCCACAAATTTTTCCACTTGGAGAATTATTTTTTTGAAGACATTTTAATTTTGACTCTATTAATAAATTTTCTGGCTTAGGATATAATTTTATTTTAACAGAAAAATTAATTAATTTACACGAGGGGATTTAATTATTTTTCCACCCTCTAATACATAAGATTTTACATTTACAACCCTCAAAGGGGAATACACATTTGGCTTAGACCCTTAAGATACATAATCCATCTACGACACAGTGTGATCTAGTAGACCAAGTGATTTGTAATAAAATAATTAAGCCAACTAGCTTAAATTATTCCCAAATCACTTTTACATTAGACTCATCTAAAAACACTAGGACTGACCTAAGGTTCCAACAATAAATTTCACCCTAGATTTGGGGTTTAAGATGTAGGGAAAAAACTCTTATGATTAGTCGTGTCTAGAAACACAAGTAATCAACGCGGTTAAAAAACCTCCTAGGATGAAATTCGTCATCAAAATTATAGGCTTACGTAGGTTGTTACATATACTCAAGGTCTTACTAGGTTCATTTACATTATATAACTTGCAGAATGGGTTTAAAAAGATATGTAGACTGTTGATAGATGACCCGATCTTGTTGAAAAAGTTTGTTACTTCCGCTTCCTTGGATTTTTGACAAAATGTGTGCAACATTTGGCTCCATATGGGGACACGTTGTTTTTGTGAAGTAACGTGAGAACTCCAGAATCCTGCATCCAAGAAAATAGAAGCCCATCAAATAGATATCCATTCAAAATCGAAATCATCATGCATATATTGAAAATATTGCTAGAATAGAAAATCTACTCTAACAAACTGAAATATAAAAGACATCATATAAATGCTCGAAATAAAACTATCTAATGACATGAAATAAAAGGGAGTAGGGTTAGAGACACTATACAAAACGACACCCTATGGCATCAGATGTCATCGATGAGGCACGATATCAGGCATCTGTCCATTGACTAGTAGATCAATGGGTTGCTTCTTAGATGTATTGTGCTGAAATTTGACCCTCTTAGGTTGGTGTGATTGGTCATCACTATGTTGTATATTGCTGTCAATTTGGAACCTTCCCCTTTTTCTGCTTGTTGGAGGGCATGGGTGTTGAAAAAAGGGACACACTGGTTGGATGAACTCTGACTCAAAGTGAGGTGGATGCCACTGTGGCACAACCTATTCACCATTCTCCAACTTCTTTGGGACTTCTACGCGGTACCTTCTTTCCACTGCTCTGTACAACCTGACCATGCCACCTGTTGCTGATGGAATAGTAGCATAAGATAAATCCATCTGAATGTATCTGCCTAAATCAAACTCAAACTTCTAGGAGAGGAGCATCCCCCATACATTTGGCCCATTGATTACTGTTATATCCATGGTAATAATTTTGTACGGATAATTGGCTGAGGCAACCTATAAATCTTTAACCACATCAAGGACGACAACCTTTCTAGATTCCATTGAACAAATGTTATAGTATGGTCTAGAAGTCCTTAATTTTAATTGTTCCATGACCTTCTTGGTCATAACATTCTTAGATGCAACAGAATCTAGCATACAATTGTGAAGTAATTTGTCATTTATGTCCAAAGTAAGAATGAACGACTCATGATTTTCATTAGTCATATAACAGTTAATGTCCTTTAACTTAATTTTTCATCCTGATGATTATTTCCATCATCTTTCTATTGAAGCATACCCATAGCCCTGAAGAAAGATGCCCTTTGAGAAGGATTTTTAACAACTCAAGTACTAGAACCGACATCTTGATGTTATTTATCCATGTTGCCCAATCTACCTTTAAAGCGGGTTTATATTTTTCAGAAGGAACCTAGTTATCTTGAATTTGGCCTTTACCTTTTCTTTGATAAGTGTAACCTTTACTTTTGGCAAGCTCTAAAAAATTTTCCTACGATGGTTTTTTACCATATGCGTGAGTAATGGAGTCCTTTTCTTCATCGAAAGTATTAATAGCGAAGGATGAAGAAATCATGTCTGCACATCAACCTTCCTCTGAGTCTTCTTGATTTGCATTGCTATCCTATTGATTCTTACTTTCTTGCAAGATTCTTCTAGCAAATGCACATGTACTTTCTTCATGGAAACTCTCACAAGGTCTGCATAAAGGGATAGCCTCATCAACCATTTTGGCAAACTTAAGCGATGTATGGTGCCTCTGATCACTCGAGGGATTCCTTCTTGGCCATGGATTATCAGTATTACTCTTGTTATTATGGTTATCCCTGGGTGGCACATTCTGCATTCTCATTCTTTCTATCTATATTAACTTATTGTGAATTTCATTTATTTGTTTGGCATTGTTACCGCTCAAACTAGTAGGGGGGCTAAAGGGGATCCCTAAAGGGGACAATTATTAGGCCAAGGGCAACAATGGATGCCTATCCCACTGTCACCTCAGCTAAGACTCCCTACTCTTTATGGACTTTCACCAATGGGAGGATACCCAGTATATGGAAGTCACTTGTGAAGGATGAATCAAGAAATGGATGTGAAGTGACCTTAATGATCATTTTCCTACAAGGAGGTAAAGAATGGAGTTTGCTTGCTCTTCAAGCAAGGTACAAAGTTTTCTAGGATAAGGAAGTGAGGATTTGAGGGTTAGGTTAGAGAAATATGCCTTATAAAGGCGTTTTCCAATCCTAAAATCCTTATTGAACTTGACTTCTTGAATGGCTCTTGAACAATTGACTTTTCAAAGGTATGGGACCACACAAGACCAAGTGAACCCGGCCTAGGTTAAGGAGAGAGAATCTAGCAACCAAGGATGTTCTTAACACAGACAAGGAAGGGGAAAGGATCAGAGCAAGGATTTCCAATTAAAGTGTCAAATTGATCTTATGAGGTGATAGCCTAGGGAATACCAGGGAAAAGTTTGACTTTAGAGCTAGGGCTTGGGTTATCTCACAACTCCACCGTCAGAATGGCTTCAAATTGGAAGGAGGCATTGAAGGCACACCAACACAGTAGAGGCTAGGAGATCAAACTTTTTCTATGGTTATTTCTTCAGGAAAGTGATGCGCTAGGTGACCCGACTTGGCTAGACCTAGAATATGTGAAAATTCCATGATTGGAATCCTATTGCAGCAACTGAAAATCATTCTCCTAATTGTTATTTAACTTAACAATTCATTTATTGTTTCCTACAAGAAATACTAAATAAGTCACATTGCAACCTACACATAAAACTGTGGAAGAATAAATGCTAGTGCACACATAAAATAACACAGTTATTTGTGGAAAAATGTCCCTGGAAAAACCAAACTTGGGAAAACCGGTGCAACAACCAAGGGTTTTAATATTAAGCAACAAGGAAATAATTTGAGTACAACTGGGTGCCGAAACTGACAATCCTTCAAAGAAATACCGGCAAGAAAATCTAGTGAGGAAATTTCCTCACTCCACAGGGAAATCTAGGTTCCGACGTCAGCTCAAATTGAGCCGTCCAAATTGGCTTTGCACAGCTACTACGTCACCCTATCGTAGTCCCTTTTGCACTCAGTTCGAACCAGCTTCTCCTCAATCCATCTCTTGGACTTTGAAACCTTTGTCCAGCTTCTGGCACTGAAACTCTACTTTCCCCAGTGGATACAAAATTATCTCTAGAGGCTACTGCATTTCTCTACATAAGGCTCACTATGGCTCACTTGCCTCTTTGCAAATGCACGCACCGGATCTGGAATCCTTCCAGCTTCATTGTCTCTTCCCCTCTCCCAATTCTTCGATCTCACTAACTCTCTCTCCGAAAATTGACTGCTACTACTCTGGAAGTCGATCTGCTCATGAAATTGAACCTCTCAAAACACTTCTCCAACTGCCCATCAACTTCTTCTTATAATCCTCTGTTGGGACCCCAACGATCAAGATTAAATCGTAATCGATGGCTAGGAATAACTTGAAGTTGATCCATGTGAGTTTGTAGATCATTCACACCTTGACTTAATTAATTACGATTAATTAACCATATTCCCTAAGTTTAGACTTTAGTAAATATTTAAAAACTGGCTAATAATCAAGTCATTTTTAGGCAGAATTTCCAAAAACGATTTCTGGGTTTTGGAGATCTCCTATATTCTAGCCTCCACAAAATTTCATGGCTAGAACACATCTGATGCTACAAAAACTAACACTCCCTCTTGGGGAGGAATGTGTTCTAGTGCTACTGCACACCCTATAGCAGCACCCTGTTTTTGTATCATCTAGAGTCACGTTGTTGTTGTCTGGTTGTTGTTTCCCACCAACCACTGCATATCTTTGATATGTACTACATATGTGTTATTGCTGACCCTGTTGAATTGGTGCCAACACTGCATCTGCACTGCAACTCCTTCTCATCTACTGTTGTTGCAACTGCAACAACAACTAAGAAGCATCCTAGATACTGAATCAATTATGATCAGAATGATGTATCTATCTCTTGAGTCCTAACTACTGCTAGTATCTGCAGTGTGCACGTCAATGAAGAATCTGTGATGTTGCTGACTTTGCACTATGCCAACTACACTGCTACCAACTCTGCACTGCCCTCCCTGACATTTGATTGCTACTAGTCTCTGCAACTGTCACTTTGGCATCTAACTGCATCAAATGTCACTGATCCATCCTGCTACTGAATACTGTGGGCCCCCATAGCAAGTTATTGATCCATGAGGTGGACCTCCTCAAGGATCCTACCCATTTGTAGCACTCTGGGGCTACAACACCAAATCTCCCGACCTCACTCCTGGAGGTATGTCTGCCAACATGGCGAAGTCTTCCTCCAGCTTGGACGACAGCCTATCAATCTCAGCATGAGCTGCCACCTGGTCCTGCTCTCCGCTTTGTCCTTCTTCTAGAGAGGACACTGGATATTGTAGTGGCCAAACTCGCCACACCTAAAGCACTTGACCTTTGACAGGACCTTCTTCCTCTGCTCCCCCTATCCCTGACTAGGACCCTTTGATGCGAGGGCCACATTTTGTTCCTCCTTCACCTGCTTCGATCTGTTGTTGCTGCCATTGATGGAGCTCTTCAATAGAGCTCGTCTCAACTCCTCCTACTACAAATCGACCCACATCATGTCCCACCTTGGCAAGGTATCTCTCCCCAAAATACTTTGGACGAATACAGGCCACTCCTCAAAGACATTGTTTAGTGCTAATCGCTCTAGCTCTATGGGTTGAGGCGCTGCCTCAACAACTGACAATTGGTCCAGGACCTCCTAGATCCTGGTGAGGAAGGAGTCTATGCCTTCCCCCTTCTACATCTGGATCAGCCTTAACTTCTCTTCTATGTACATCTTCCATCGCTCAAGAGTTCCTTGGTACAACGTGAAAAGCGTATCCCACCTCTTTGGCCGTTCCCTTGGCCGCTATATGTGATACAACATGATCCTGAACACCATATCCCACCTTTTTGGTTCTTCCCTTGGCCGCTATATGTGATACAACATGATCCTAAACACCATCTAGGATCAATCTCTTTTCCCGTGCCATCTCCTTTCTATACTCCTTCAACTGATCTCCACCCTAGGGTACTGCTACCACTACATCAATATATGGCTTCAGGCCATATTTGTCTAGAAGGAAGGACATCCTTGCCTTCCAAATGACATAGTTGGAAGCTCCATCCAACCTATCCTAATAACAAAGTCCAACAATGGCCATCTCAACAAATCTCGAAAATCTCCTCTTCCCTTCTGCTCAGTTGTTGCTCAACTATTCGCACTCCCTTATGGAGTGAGAAATTCTGCTCACAACGACTGTGGATCTACAAGGAAATTCGAACTTCTTCAGGCTAGAAGTTCCTTAAGGAAAATTTTCCTTCAGCGTGTGCTCTTCTTCCTTCCACCCGACGCTAGCTCTGCTCTAGAAAACTGCTGCAAAACTATTGCATCTAGCTAAAGATCTGCTCTGCGAAAATACTGGGCTACTCCCTCTGCCTCTGGAATCCCTCAATCTAGACAAATCGAATTTTTTTGTCCCTCACTCAGAAAAATTGAATCTCCTCAAGAAACTCGGCCTCTTGGCAAAGTGACTGCGCTACCTCTGGGGTTTCGATCTGCTGCCCACACTGAACAGCGAAACTCCTTTTGTCTTCGCTACTGAGCTCTTTCGCTACTCAACTAGGCTCTAATACCATGTGAAAATTCCACAACCGAAATCCTATTGCAGCAACTGGAAACTATTCTCCTAATTGTTATTTTAACTTAACAATTTATTTATGATTTCCTACAGCAAATACTGAATAACTCACACTTCAACCTACACAAATAAATCTGCGGAAGAATAAACGTTGGAAGAAATGATAGCACACACACATAAAATAACACAGTGATTTTTGAACAAATGTCCTCGGAAAAACCCAACATGGGAAAACCAGTGCAGCGGCTGAGGGTTTTAATATTAAGCAGCAGTTAAATAATCATAGTAAAACTAGATGCCGAAAGTTCGAAACTGGCAATCCTATAGAGAAATACTGGCAAGAAAAATCTAGTGAGGAAATTTCCTCACTCCACAGGGAAATCCAGACTTTGATCTCAAGCTCAAATTGAGCCGTCCAAACTAGCTCTACGCAGCTACTGCGTCACCCTAGTGCAGTCCCTTTTGCAATCAGTTTGAACTGGCTTCTCCTCAAGCCGTCGGGTCTGTTGCTATCTGGGAAAATGTCTCTCCTGGCATTCGGAATCTTTGTTCAACTTCTGGCACTAAAACTAAGCTTTCCCCAGTGTATACGAAATTGCCTTTAGAGGCTACTGCGTTGCCCTGTGTCAGCCACACTGTGGCACACTTTCCTCTCTGCAAATGCACTCACCGGATCTGGAATCCTTCCTCCAGCTCACTATCTTTGCCCCTCTCTCACTGCTTCGATCTCACTGGCTCTTTCTCTGGCAACTGACTGCTGCTACTCTGGAAATCGATCTGCTTATGGAATTGAACCTCTTAAGTGTCTTCTCTAAGTGCCCATCGACTTCTTATAATCCTTTGTTGGGACTCCAACAAACAAGATTAAATCTTAATCGATGGCTATGATTAACTTGAATTCAATCCGTGTGAGTTTTTATATTGTTGATTTTTGTGTAGCTTGGGAGGTACTTCAAGCCCTAGTGTTCAAGGGT
The DNA here is from genome assembly GCA_000404065.3 of Pinus taeda. Taxonomy (NCBI): domain Eukaryota; kingdom Viridiplantae; phylum Streptophyta; class Pinopsida; order Pinales; family Pinaceae; genus Pinus; species Pinus taeda. The sequence goes on along the minus strand of APFE030132374.1, from coordinate 80,257 downwards.
TGGAGGTCAAAGCGTCACAAGTAGGCTTGTGAGCTTGGAACCCAACCCTGGGGTTTTGCACCCAATCGTGTTTGTGGCAATTCCAGAGGCACATTTCTACATGTGATGGCATGAGATGATAGAGGGTGGAAAGGAGAATCCAACGCTTCGAGAATCCTCGAATTTCAAATTGTAGAAGTGGAGAAATGAATTTTTGAAGTTGACAATTAATTATTGGTTTTCAAGTCATGTAGGCTTGATGTAAAAATTAACCAATAGATGTGTCTCTTCATCAATTCATTGGAGCCCCTCATTTGGCTATAAATAGAGGGTGTATTAGAGTTGCTTTATAATCCATTTTGTGCAACATCTTTTCAAGAGAAGGAGCTTTGAAATTTCCCTAGCGCCAACAAGAAAGAGAGGCCCTAGATAGCGTGGACGAGGTCCGAAATTTTGTGATGGAGGCCGAGTGAGCTGCAAGAGAAGCGGACTATCTTTGGGTTGAAAAGAGGGCCAAGACTGTTGTTTTAAAGGTCGAGAAGCCTTGTTGTTGGGCCGAGTTGCTAAGGGTCAAAATGTTGTGTGTTGGAGCGTGTTTGGGCACTGAAAAGGGGGACTGTCTCACGGTTTTAGGGTTGTTGTGCTAGGTTGTAGGCCATAGAAGATAGTTGGGCTCCTTTGTGGGTTGTCAAGGGTTAACTAGTGCCCTAAGCAAGCAACGTGGGTGAGGAGGAGACCTTTGAGGGTATGTCGCTGCCCTTAAAGGGCTTGTCTAAAGGGTTTAGGGCTGCAGCACGTGCCCTAACTAGGGTTGCCACAAATGCATAAGCAAACACCATTACAACATTGTTTTGGAGGGGTGTTGGGTCCTTGATTTTTGGACCAGAGTGTGGATTAGTTGAGGGGCTGCTTGTAGGAGGCCTTATGAGTTGTTTGGAGGAGCCCACGTGGATTGTTGGGAGGCATACCAAGCAGCCAAGGTGACAACAGGCACATCAGATTGGAAGGCAAGAGGACAACAACAAGGAGTGTTGCAGATGTTCACTTGGATGATGAGTTGATGGTGTCCTAGGTGAAGGACATATTGATGAGCCTAGATTTGTGCAATGGATTTTCTATTGCAGAGCAAAGGGCAAATTGGTGGAGTTTGTGGGCTGCCATGTGTAAGGGTATCCTAGGTGTGGGGATGCCCTAACTAGGTGCATATGCTACAGTGTGGACTTGATCTCTTGTGGACTTTTGAAGGGTAGCATGAGAGAAGAGCAAGTGTGGATGAGATTGGGCAGTAATGGTCTGCTGGAGGATATCGTGATAGTGTCCAAGTTGGAGCCCAATGAGCAAACACCTTGATGGACAAAGGTAGTTTCTATAGTGGCAGTTGTTGAGCTCAAGGGTTGACGAACTAGAGGAGCAGTTGTGGAGCGCGAGACTTGTGTGTGGAGAAGGACTTATACAGTAGAAGATGGGCAATCCTCCTAGCCTGTATTCATTGTGGGAGATGGACATCTTGTCGTGATAGGTGGCAGCCCTCTATTCCCTATGTTGGTCTTCATCGGAGCAACGCCGGAAGACCATAGTGGGTTGAAGTCCTTGAGTAGTTGAGGAGCAGCAGTGGACAGATTGAGATTTGTTCACAAGTGGAGCTGTGAACAACTCAACAGGAGTCTCGATGTGTTGAAGTGTTGATGGACAAACTATCAACTAGAGAGCAGATTGGATAGCCGAGATTCAGTGGCCAGATGGACTTGGAGCATTGATAGAGACAAGAGCTACAGATCAGGAGCGAAGGACCGGGCAGGTACAGGGTACGACTGAGAGGAGGTTAGAGAGCATGCTACAACCAAATGGTCAAAGTATCTTGTGCTAGTGGATGATTGAGGGCCATTATCCCTAGTACGAGAGTCCTAGACTGTTGCATTATATGAGTTGGATTAATATAATGAAGTTGGGTTGAAAAATTTAAAAAGTTGTCTATATTATGTGCATGTGTGATTCACTGCTATATTTTATTCCACTGTGCAAAGTAGTTTATGGTAGAGATTCTTGGTTTGGTAGCATCAATGATTTTAAGACTCTAACCTAGACCCAAGGTCGTGGAACTTCAACATGGTATCAGAGCTTATCTGAGCTACTTTGAGGGACAATGAATCAGGGCTACTTAATTGTTGATACCTAATGTTTTAGTTTGTGAAATCTAGGGTTTGTAACAATACCCTAGTAAAGATTGATATTCTAGGACATGATGATATTATTTTTTATTATTGATATGATTTAGTTTTAATGATAAAATCTAGGGTTTGCAACAAACCCTAGTAGAGTCTAACATGTAATTCTAAAACCATATTGTTGAAGCTGCAGATGTATAGTACTATGATTGGATTGTTATGTGATTGAATTGTTCATATCTAAGGCTTTGTGTCTCAAGATGGAGTCTAGGGTTTATGACAAAATCCTAGCAAGATGTCGAAGTCTAGTATGTAAAAGGATGTAAACCTTTGTTGATTATGAACCTAACTATGTTTAGGTATCTGATGTCTAAAGTTTGAATTTTTTGATGATACGATATAGTTAACTTCATGCTTTTATATATTTGTATTTGGTTGTACTTGCTATTAAATTTTTGTAGGTACATAATCTTCAATATGTTGAAGATGTTCATAATGATGAACATATGAAGGAAGCTATAAGAATGATGATAATCAAAGTTGACCTTGATGCCATGAGAAAGAAATGAAGCCTTGAAAGGATGAAGTTACTTTGATATTATAAAAGAAGGAAGTTATTGATCTTCCTAAGTTGAGAGGGAGGGCATATAATGACAATCATAATGAATACCTTGAAGAAAGAATGAAACTATAGATGGATGTTTGTGAAAAGACTTGAGAAGTACTGAGGTTGTATTTGGTGCTACTGAAGAAGTGAAAGAAGTAGAAAACTTCCAACAAATAGTAGTTGGATGATATAAGTAGCATCAGGATGATTCAGGACCCCAAAGGTTTGCGTTTACTTGTATATATATACTTGAAAGTTTATTACTGATTCGGGTTGTGATTGTGTAGGATCTCTCCGTAAAAAGATTAAACGTTCGAAGCATGCTTGGAGCAGTGGAAATATATCTGATTTAGTTGAAAAGGAGAGATGAAACATCTTGTGCTAACAAGATGCTTGGGAGGACATTTAGTCGGCCTATGTGTCGATGTCTAGATCCCGAAGTAGGGAGGGTGGCGTTGGTCATGGAGCTCTGACCTTGGATATGCACCTAGATCCTTGGTTTGGTGTTAGAGCTTAAAAGCTTGATGGTACCTAAAGTGGCTAAAGCTTGAGTACACCTTAGTCCCACCCAATTAGAGTACCCTGGTCAAGTATCTAATCTATAGCACTGTGTGTGCTATGAAATTTTCACAGAGTATGTCACTTTGAGATCTTCCATGTACCTTTGTATATATGTAATTATGAATACTTCTCTAGTTAAGGAGTGTTGAAAAATGTAACTAGTGTCAGTGTTCATAATTGTATTTGAGTCATGATGTAATGTATTTGTCAAAAGAGAGGAAAAGGAATTTTATTATAAAAGAAATTGACTTATTAAAGTAAGGGTTTCATGCTTGGGTCAATGTTTTTAGGTCAAAGTCTCCATTGTAGGCTTCTAGGTTTATGTCAAGTGTCCTTGTCCATGTCATCATGTAAAATACCCTTCTTGGGCTTTGTCAATCAAGAAAAAAGTTTATTTTTATGTAAAATAGGTCATTTAGGTCTCCTCCACCAAGTCGGCCTCAACCTGGACAAGTCGCCTAATTAGGGAGGCAAAATATACTATAAAAGGACAACAACTCGACTCATTTGAAGCACATCCACAACAAGTTTGATCTGCAGTTATTGGAGGCAAAAAAGGGTGTGAAATTCAAGGAAGATGAAGGAAACCCTAGCAAACGAGAAGGAAGTCTTTGTCAAGCAAAAGAAGTCGAATTTTTTCTCTCCTTATCTCACATGTGCGAAGTTGTTGGGTTGATGGAAGGGACAAAATTGCAGTATTATTGTTAGGCCAAAATTCTAGATTGTTGCTGGGTCGAAATTCTGGATTGTTGCTGGGTTGTAACTGTTGGACTAGAAGATACTACTGAAGTTTGTTGAATCCTGTTGGAAAGCTGACTTGGTAGAGGAGGAAGGTCTTTTGGTCAGGTCTAAGATCTTGGTCTATCTCAATTTGATTAGTGGAAGAGTTTGATTGGCTTTTCCCTTAGAGAGGGGTTTTAGCCCTGGCTGAGTTCCTACATCTAGTGTAGTTGATCTTCATGTTTTGATTTGATGATTTCTTTATGAAAAGAAGATAAAATAAGAACATAAAGAAGACAATAAGAATACAAGAATAAAACAAGCAATTATCAACATAAGAAAATCTTTCTGCCTTTCTGATTTTCTAACAGGGTGTGAGAAGCCTACAACTAATTTTTCAAAATTTTCTGAGTAGTCTATAGGGCATAATTTCCAGTAGGGCTTATAGCCAGTTAGAGAGCCACTTGTGCTTCTTTGAAGGGCTTCTACATCATCTGGATTCGTCCCAAACCATTTCTAGATTTTTTTAGGTTTTGGGACAGCAATTAAGAGCTGAACTTTTAGAGCATTTTGGGCAATATTTTGAGTAGAACTTCCATTTCCATTCATCCATCTTGTAGCAGATTATTTCTAAGTAGTGTGCAGATCATTCTGGGGGCACTTCCACATTTGGGATTGAGTTATCTTTTTGGTTTTTCTCAGCTTGCATAGCAAGCCTGAGTTCTATCATATTTCAGCCCATTATATGTACTCTTTCATCATAATATTAATAAAATGGCTCAGATTGTGTTGATGGACACATTGGTTTTTAATTGTTGTTTATGAGTTTCAGTTTATTTGTTGTTCCTAGTTCATTCCATGGTATTTGTTGTTAATTTCCATTTAGGAACATTACAGACTGTGATATACAATCTTAAAAGAAAAAAGTTGTTTGATTATGTTAAGACCCTTTTACCTTGCACTAACACATTGTCTCATAATGTCAAGGATATAATGACTTTCATAATTTAGAAAAATACAAAATTAACATTGTAAATTTTTAAAAGGAACTATGCACAACAACAATGAGTTCTCTACAATTGTACAATTTTTAAGGAAATTCCATCATTTAGGTATTCAACACCTACACTAACAAGAACATGTTATGAATGAAATATTCATAAAAAAAAAATAATTAAATAATAATATTAATAATAAATTAATTAATTAATGGCCCATTACTCATGAAAGGGCAAAAGGTCAAAAGGTGTGATCACTCACCTTCGTGGCCAGTGAATGCCTATATAGGCACACCGCCACGAAGGATTGTAACTCACCATTCAATTTTATCAATAATACAAATTACTTATTACTCTTGCAAATACATTCTACACATACGATTACCTTCTTATGCACTGGTTTTCTTCACAACAGTGGTATCAGAGTTGTTTGTTTTTGGTATAGAGCTACACAGCTCATGTTCATTCTGATCACAATTCCACTGTTGTGGTTTGATTTCTCTGTCATCCTCTATCTACCCATCTCTGCCGCCATGAGCCACGAGCGTTGTTTCTCATTCATCCAACCTTCCACCGCTTTTTTTCTTCCCATGCTGCTCTCACAAGTTTTTGTAGCATCGGATGTGTTCTAGCCTTTAAATTTTGTGGAGGGCTAGAATATAGGAGATCTCCAAAACCTAGAAATCGTTTCTAGAAATTCTACCTAGAAATGACTTAATTAGATTATTAGCCAACTTTTAAATATTTTCTAAGTCTAAACTTAGGGAATATGGTTAATTAATCATAATTAATTAATTCAAGGTGTGAATGATCTAGAAACTCACACGGATCGACTTCAAGTTAATACTAGCCATCGATTAAGATTTAATCTTGGTCATTGGAGTCCCAACAGAGGACTATAAGAAGTCGATGGGCACTTGGAGAAGATACTTGAGCAATTCGATTTCATGAGCAGATCAATTTCTTGAGCAACAGCGGTCAGTTGCTGGAGAGAGAGCCAGTGAGATCGAAGCAGTGAGAGAGGGGCAAGGACAGTGAAGCCGAAGGAAGGATTCCAGTTCTGGTGAGTGCATTTGCAGAGAGGCAAGTGAGACACAGTGAGGCTGACGCAGAGCAACGCAGTAGCCTCTAGAGGCACTTTCGAATCTGTTGGGGAAAAGTAGAGTTTCAGTGCCAGGAGCTAGGTAGAGGTTCCGGAGGCCAAGAGAGACATTTTCCCAGACAACAGCAGACCAAACAACTTGAGGAGAAGTTGGTTCGAGCTGAGTGTAGAAGTGACTGAGTTAGGGTGACGCAATCGTTGTGCAGAGCCAGTTTGGACGACTCAATTTGAGCTGTGGTCAAAGCCTAGATTTACCTGTGGATTGAGGAAAATTCCTCACTAGATTTTTCTTGCCAGTTATTCTTCGTAGGTTCTCCAATTTCGACATCCAATTTTAGTTAGATTATTTCACTACTACTTAATAATAAAACCCTCAGCTGCCGCACGGTTTTCCCAAGTTGGATTTTTCTGGGGACATTTGTCTAAAAATCACTGTGTTATTTTATGTGTGTGCGCTAGCATTTCTTCCAGTGTTTATCTTCCGCAGTTTTATTTGTGTAGATTGCAGTGTGAGTTATTCAGTGTTTGCTATAGAAAACAATAAATAAATTGTTAAATTTAATTAACAATTAGGAGAATAATATCCAAATGTTGTAATAGAATTCTGGTTGTGGAATTTTCACATGGTATCAGAGTGTAGTTCATCATCCGAAGAGCTCAGTAGTGAAGACAGAAGGAGTTTCGTTGTTTAGTGTGGACAGCAGATCGAAAACGCAGAGGCAACACAGTCACTTTACCGAGAGGTCGATTTTCTTGAGGAAATTTGATTTTTCTGAGTGAGGAACAAAAAAATTCGATCTCTCCAAATCGAGGGATTCCAGAGGCAGAGAGAGCAACCTAGTATTTTCGCATAAATATCTAGTTGGACACAATAGTTTTGCAGTAGTTTTCTAGAGCAGAGCTAGCATTGGGTGGAAGAAGAGCACATACTAAGTGAAAATTTTCCTCAAGGAACTTCTAGCCTCAAGAAGTTTTATTTTCCCTTGCAAATTAGTAGTCGTTGTGAACAGATTTTCTCACTCTAGAAGGGCGTGCGAATAGCCTAGCAGTAGCTGAGTAGAAGGGAAGAGGAGATTTTCGACAGTTGTTGAGATGACCACTGTTAGACTTCGTGATTTGGATAGGTTGGATAATGCGTCCAACTATGTCATCTAGAAGGGAAGGATATCCTTCTGGATGAATATAGCCTGAAGCCATATATTGATGCAGTGATAGCAGTGCCCCAAGATGCAGATCAGTTGAAGGAGTCTAGAAAGGAGATGGTGCGGGCGAAGAGGTTGATTCTAGACGAAGTCCGGGATCACATTGTTTCACACATAGCTGGAAAAGGTATTGCTAGAGAGATGTGGGAGACTCTCTCCATGCTGTACCAGGGCACTTCTGAGCAGCGGAAGATGTACTTAGAAGAGAAGTTGAGATGCATCAGGATGCAAAAGGGAGAAGGCATAGACTCCTTCCTCACCAGGATTCAGGAAGTCTAAGACTAGTTGTCAGTGGTTGGGGCAGCACCTCAACCCACAAAGCTAGTGCAATTGGCACTAAACAGTGTCTCCGAGGAGTGGCAGGTATTCGTCCAAAGTATTTTGAGCAGAGATACCTTGCCAAGTTGGGACAGGATGTGGGACGATTTGCAACAAGAGGATTTGAGGTGAGCTCTTTTAAAGAGCTCTATCAGTGGCAGTGACAGCAGACAGAAACAAGTGAAGGAGGAGGAGAATGTGGCCCTCGCATTGAAGGATCCCAGTTAGGGACAGGGGGAGCAGCGGAAGAAGAAGGACTTGTCAAAGGCCAAGTGCTTTAGGTGTGGCGGGTTTGGCCACTACGGTACCTAGTGTCCTCCCAGTAAGAAGGACAGCTTATGCCGAGATTAATAGGTTGTCCTCTAGGTTGGAGGAAGACTTCGCTATGATCACCGACATACCTCTAGGAGTGAGTTGGGGTGATTTGGAGTTGTAGACCCGGAGCACTACAAATGGGCATGATCCTTGAGGAGTCCACGTCATTGATCAATATCTTTCTACGGGAGCCCACAATATACAGTCGCAGGATAGATCAATGACAGTTGATTCAGGCAAATGCCAGAGTGATAATTGCAGAGACTAGTAGCAGTCAGATGCTGGGGAGCACAGTGCAGAGTCAGCAGCAACGCAAATTATTCAGTGACAATGCAGATGCTAGTAGCAGTTAGGGACTTGGGAGACAGATGCATCATACTGATCATAGTTGATTCAGTATTTAGGATGCTTCTTAGTTGCAGTTGTTGCAGTTGCAACAACAACAGATGAGAGGGAGTTGCAGCGCAGATGCAGTGTTAGTAGTAGTTCAAAAGGGTCAGTAGTAGCACATATGCAGTGTATATCAGAGTTGCGTAGTAGTTGTTGGGCAGAAACAACAAGACATCAGCAGTGCGACAGGGGATCATGCAGAGACAGGGTGCTGCTACAGGATGTGCAGTAGAGCACTAGAACACATTCCTCGCTAAGAGGGAGTGTTAGTTTTTCGGGCATCAGATGTGTTCTAGCCTTGAAATTTTGTGGCGAGGCTAGAATAGAGGAGATCTCCAAAACCTAGAAATCGTTTCTAGAAACTTTGCCTAGAAATGACTTAATTAGATTCTTAGTCAGTTTTCAAATATTTCCTAAGTCTAAATTTAGGGAATATGGTTAATTAATCAGAATTAATTAAGTCAAGGCATGAATGATCTAGAATCTCACACAGATCGGCTTCAAATTAATGCTAGCCATCGATTAAGATTTAATCTTGGCCATTAGAGCCCCAACAGAGGAATATAAGAAGAAGTCGATGGGCACTTGGAGAAGACACTTGAGCAGTTTGATTTCATGAGCATATCGATTTCTTCAGTAGCAGCAGCCAATTGTCGGAGAGAGAGCTAGTGAGATCGAAGCAGTGAGAGAGGGGCAGGGATAGTGAAGCCAGAGGAAGGATTCCAGTTTCGGTGAGTGCATTTGCAGAGAGGCAAGTGAGCCACAATGAGGCTGATGCAGAGCAACACATTAGCCTCTACAGGCAATTTCGAATCTGTTCGAAGAAAGCAGAGTTTCAATGCTAGAAGCTGGGCAAAGGTTCTGAAGGCCAGGAGAGACATTTTCCCAGACAACAACAAACCAAACAGCTTGAGGAGAAGTTGGTTCGAGCCGAGTGTAGAAATGATTGCGCTAGGGTGGTGTAATAGCTGCGTAAAGCCAGTTTGGACGGCTCAATTTGAGTTGAGGTCAGAGCCTAGATTTGCATGTGGAGTGAGGAAATTTTCTCACGAGATTTTTCTTGCCAGTTTTTCTCTGTAGGATTGCTAGTTTCAACATCCAGTTGTACTCAGATTATTTCACTGCTACTTAATAATAAAACCCTCAATTGTTGCACCGATTTTTTCAAGTTGGGTTTTTCCGGGGACATTTGTCCAAAAATAACTGTGTTATTTTATGTGTGTGTGCTAGCATTTCTTCCAGTGTTTATCTTCCGCAATTTTATTTGTGTAGATTGCAATGTGAGTTATTCATTATTTGTTGTAGGAAACAGTAAATAAATTGTTAAATTTAATTAACAATTAGGAGAATAATTTCTAGTCGTTGCAATAGGATTGTGGAATTTTCACATCACTAACAATGCCCGACCATTACTCCCGTTGTTCCTGTTGTCATCAACCCACTATCCGCTGCCATATCTTCTTCCTCATGTCCACTATGTATCGACCGCCGATTTTGCCTTTTACCACCATTCAAACAAGCTCACACCCGTTGCGTCCATCCCTTGTACTGACATTGTCGTTGGTTACTGGATTGCACCACCCAAGTAGTCACCTTTCTCCGCTGACACCTCTGTCCTCTGCCCACGCATTGTACCCACCTGTTTCAACAAAGCCGTTGTCCGTTGATCCTCGTTAAACCTTCACCCGACAAGTTACTGTGTTAGACCATTTGAGACGCCCAACAAAACCTGACAAGACGTGCCCATTGGAATTGGCTCGTGCCTTTTGGAATTACAATTTAATTGTTATAGGTTGGGAACACATAAATAAATCAAAATATATACTATATAGTAAAGTTTAATATAGTAATTGATCTATTTAAATAAATAAATAAAATAAAAAACAAAATTATTATTATTTAATTAAAAAAATATTATTATTATTATTTAATTAAAAAAATTGGGTCTATTAGGAAAAAGAAGAACAAAATGGGGAGTAGCAATGATGATGCAAATTCAATAAAATTTCAGGAGGAACTCGATAAAATGCGTCAACACCTTGATAATGTCGAAAAGAAGTAGGATGAATTTGGAAAAGGCCAAGATATGATAATTAGTACTCAAGACCAGTGGAAAATCATATAAAAAAAATTAGAGAACATGATGAGCCAATTAATGGGAGGAGTCAATCCACCTTTTAATCCCTTAATAACACAAGAGTCACCAAGACTCCAGGTGGCAAAGTTTTTCCAAGTCACGAATTTCCTTCAATGCACGAAGTCCCACAAATATCGCATATACAGTTCCGAGGAAGTCAGTACTATACAAAGTTTCCCGAAAAAGACTACGAAAAAATTAAAAGGGAATTTCCCAAGTACGATGGTAAGGACCATAGAGGCACCATTGTGTGCGTAAATAATATGGATGTCATTTTCAGGGCAAACCCACCAATAGGAGAACAAGAGAAGATCATGACCGCATCCATTAACCTGGAAGCTAAGGCATATGATTGGTTCCTATGGTGGTCCAACAGATGTGAGGCTCATTTGTTCAACTGGAAATTTTTTGTGGATGCCCTACTCAAAAGGTTCCATGACAAAGAAGAAGGCAATGCTTACGAAAAATTCATTCACCTCAATCAAAAAGGATCTATAAGCGAATACACCCACAAGTGGGAAGTATTAGCTATAAGACAAAGGGGGTTCTCTGACGAAGAACTACTAAAAATGTATAGATGTGGGCTTAAAGAGTATATTCAAGTAGAATTAAAACTACATAAACCCAAAACCATTGAAGAAGCTAGATATGTAGCAATAATTATTGAGAAAAAAAACCTATGTTTAGAATGTCATCATTCCAGGTAGATGAAGGCCAACAACAATACTCTGGTAAAAAATAAACCAACAAATGTAGGTATTGTGGAGACAAGTGGACTTCAAGACACATATGCCTTAATAAGAAGTTATATACTTATGAAGTTGAGAAGGAATCAAACACTTAAAGTAATGAGTAAGACTAGATGCCATGAGAAAACTAGATGTCATGACATAAATGTGAAGACGCATCCCTGTGCTACTATAAAATAGTAGATGGGAAGCAAGTTGAAGTATAGGAATGTGATGAAGAAATCGTTGTCACACACAGTGAAGATTCACAGTCTGAGGATCCATCATTGGTTGCAATTTCATGTGACTGGAAAAACCATGATGAAAATAGTAACTCTCCCAAAGATCAAGAACAGCGAGCAACTGCAAAATACGTTCCATCACATCTTCGAAAGAAGAGAAACCAATCTCCAAGAAGGAACATTAAGCTTACTACCCCACGAACAAACATGAGGAGATTATGCTCAAAGGACTCATAAGAGGCAGGAATGTAAATATACTTGTAGATTCTGGTAGTACTCACGATTGTATGAACATTGATCGTGCTAAACAACTTAATCTTTGTATATGCCCAATCAAAAACCTGACCATGTCTGTCACTACTAGGCAAAGGTTCAAGGAAATAGGAGAATGTCTTAAGGCTTCAATCCAAATACAAGAACTAGAGCTACAAACAGATTTATTTGCCCTACCACTTAAAGAAATGGATGTAGTTCTAGGTGTAGAATGGTTAATACAACTAGGAAGTTGTACTACAAACTTTGAAGAACAATTCATGGAGTTTAATTGACAAAAACAACATTCTAAATTATATGGTGTTAAATCCACCGGCTTCAAGGAAGGTACAAATATTCATGAAGATTTCGCCAATCAATACAAAGATGTCGCCCCAAAGAAACATGTTCAATTAGAGGAACCTTTTCTGGTTCTGATTTGAGGACAAAGCATCTCAAAAGGGGGTGGCAATGTTATGAATAAAATATTCATAAAAAAAACATTATAATAATATTTAAATAATAATGTTAATAATAAATTAATTAATTAATGGCCCATTAATTATGAAAGGGCAAAAAGTCAAAAGGTGTGACCACTCACCTTCGTGGTTAGTGAATGCCTATATAGGCACACCACCACGAAGGATTGTAACTCACCATTCAATTTTATCAATAATACAAATTACCTATTACTCTGACAAATACTTTCTACACATACAATTACCTTATTATGCACTGGTTTTCTTCACAATAGAACACATGCATAATATTTTGCATGAATAATAACATACCGCAGTTAAAACAACTCAAAATCTAATTTGATTTCCTACATTTCATCTTTTTACGTCATATTCAAATTTGTTGTGAAAGTACCTCGGATCACTCCAAGTTAATGAATTGTTGTTATTCCATGTTTTCACCCACCATAGATGCATCTACAAGGCGATTAAGCTGGATAGTTTAGATATGCATTGGCATCAAAAGGAGATATAAAATGGCAATTCCATCACATGGACTCACATTAAATTGATCAAAGAATTATCGTTTAGACAAGTAATGATAAATAGGTCTATATTCTACAACTTTAGAGGTCTAAATAAGGATTTGAGATAGATTGCAACTGGCATTATTTTCTCATGTGTGATTGTTTATATAAAGTGCACTCTTGGTGAAAGCCACTAGGCACTTCCCCCGATTTCAAGGATGGCACCTAGCATAAACCAGCTGGTTGCAATTTTGGCAATAAGTGAAACTCACGATACTTACAGAGTCAGCCAAGCCAACAACTTGATCCCACAACCTCCTGCTTGTAATTTGCAGCACTCAACCACTCAAGCTTACCCACTGGACTTGGTGATAACATTTAATTGTATACCTTCTTGTTTTTCTTTTTCCTCAAGGGATTGGAATTGGAATTTTTTACTTTTCTGATGTGGATTTAAGGAATTCAACATGTTCTCTCCTCATTGAATTCTTCTTTATAGATCCTTTCGATGAGAACGATTTCAAACAAAACCTTTAATCACTCTTGCTGGAGTTTTTCTCATCCAATTTATGAGTGTTGCGAAGTAAAATGGTAGTATCTAAACAGTTTAAATTTTCAAAGCTCTATTTCTTGGAAGGGCTTGGCACACATGCTAATATGTTCTCTTGTCAATTTTCAGGAAAGCCAAACTTTGGAGCCATTGAAATTGACTGGGATGCAAATCCAGTAGTTATCAAAATGGAAGTGAGGGATGTACATGGAGAACCTGTAACAAATACACACATTTTACTTTCAGAGTTACAAACTGGTTTGATAAAGAAAACAAATCTGACAGCTGGAGAAACCAGACAACACTGTTCTCTTGAAGTAGATCTTCCATGGCTTATAAGGCACCGGCTGGCTCTTAGTTTCTACACAATGATTTTGGGTATTTCTTGTGTCACTCCAGCTTTATTGTTCAGAACCTAATAATATTATATATGAATTATAATGTTGATTTCTGCAATAATTTTTTCTGTAGAAAGGAAGAAATTTAAAATTTTCTGATGTCTTTTGCTTTCTGTTGTTATTTTTCAGTAATTTTCACTCTGGTATTGGTACTGGTACTGCTTTTGGCAATAGCAGTCCAGAAATTACGTATTCAAAAACTCAAGGTTGAATAACTAGCTTAAGCCTTGAACCATTGCCATGATGAAATAAATCAACATTCTCAAAGGGTGCAGTGCCCATGCATATCAGAGCCTGCTCAAGAATAAGCATAAGCAAGAGAATTAATCTCTTTGACAAAACATCTTACTGAGCTTGATATTAGGAGGAACATATGATTGCACTCCTTTATGACAAACCACTGTATGCATGGAAATATATCTCCAAATATATTGAAAAGGGAACCATGGATAACACATCCAAGTAGCACTGTATCTTCAGAATGTAAAGTGCATCTATCAAGATTAAAAATAATTGTTTCGAAGGAAGCAAGCATTCAGAAAATTGTGCAGAGTTAAATTTTGAGTACAGTACTTAAATCCAATTGTATATTTATTTCTTTACCTGAAGCTGTTTATTGATTATGAAAGCGTATGGTACTTGGATTGGAAATTTGTGTTTCCTTCCTCCATTATACCACTCTATAGAATGACTTGTTTACAGATTGATAATGGGAAATGTGGCAGAGAATGATTAAGTGCAATCATGTCAATGAAATGGGTGACATGGAAGCTTTGAGATATCATGGAAAACTTTTTTTTCCTTTATGGATTTGCTGATAATAACTCCGTTCTATTAGACCAAACTTCTAAGCTCTTTACATTTTTAGATCAATATTCCAGCATATCAAGTTTTAGTTGTTCAAGTTGGTTAGTCGATGTTAGATTATGTTGAGATAGTGGTTAATTTATTTGCATGATTTTGTTTCAGTTTCTTGATCAATGCTCTTTTTCTGTTGTAGTCCATCTTGGATTATGTTGAGATGGTGGCTAATTTATTTGCATAATTTATGTTTCACTTTATTGATCAATACTTTGTTTTCCTTTTCTGTACTCTTCCCGCAATTTTTGTTTGAGATACAATTCTTATGTAGCACCTTACCTTTGTTTTATCTTTTACCATCATTTTGTTCAGTTAGGTCTCTTGCTTGACCTTCTAGTGGTTGTTAGCAGTTACATGCAAACGTAATAGTTTTAGTTACTTTCAAAGTGGTGGAAGAAATATATTTCATAAATATATTACTCACCTAATTGCAGAGGAAATTACACAAACATTCCATTACGCTATTGTTAATTTTTTTTAGGGCTGCATTGTTCTCTCTTTTCATAATTGCATTTCTTCATTAACACATTAAGTTCACCCCCTAACATTATTCAGCAGCATATGCAACTATGTAGAAAAGATAATCATCATCATCAATGCAGCAGAACATAAAGGAACAATAGAAAAAAAGCATTCACACATAAAAACACCAAGATTGGTCGGAGACTAAGGCAAAGACCACTATGGGGAAAACCTTTTCAAATTCTTCTTCTTATTAAATCATCATCAAATGATTCAGCGAAAGAGAGTACAATGATCCATATCTTCATTTATGCAACTATTCAACAAAACAACTACAACATCCATGGAATGAATCCAACAATGCTTATACTCAAAACCTTGATCCTGATTCAGAAACCTAGAATGAACCATCATTGTTTGCGGTCAACTATCGAACACTGCGGTCACAGAGTGAAATCTTCGGAAGATTGAGATTTCATCTCTTAGGTCCCAGTCGCATAGAGGTGGTGTCATGCAAGCGACTATAGCTTCCCAGTCATTCCCTTAAGCCTGGCATGCGAACGACTGGGGTCAGATCTGGACAACCCTAACTCCAAATCGCATGGATAGAGAGTTGTTCGTGCAACTGGAAGGCTCTAGTCGCATGGATGAGATTTTGTGCGAGCAACTACGGTTGAATCCTTCCTATGTTGTGCTTGCGATTGAGGCCCAAAACCCTAAATCAATGATGCGATCTTCAAACCCTACAATTTCAACTAAGAGCAAACTTGATCCTCCGCGGACGAACCTTAGACCTGTGCAAGCCAAAAACAAAGATAGAAGAGTGTCTCATGATCGTGTCCAAATGAGGTAGAGGTCACTTGTATTTATAGCCTTCTAAGGGTGTCCACTTTGCTTTAGGGCCGACCTTGACAAATGTGCGCATGTGCATTTTTCTTCATAATTACACTTTCCCTTATCTGATTTGAGTAATCTTTAGGTTGATTTTGGTCATCTCGAAAGAGGAATTCAATGTAATCATTATCTCCATCAAGTGAGTTGTCCAACTTGGAATTTTACCGCGATTGCATATTTTTAACACTCCCTCTCAACTAGGGAGATTTCCACCTACATCATGTCACATGTATGCTATCATCAAATCATATCCAATATCAAGTATCTCATCATCTCAATTCATATCTTGCTCATTCCTGCTTGACTCTTGATTGTCCCTACTCATATGCTGAACATTCTCAAATCTAAAAGAAGAAGAATTTGTATCGAAGGGGAGCTCAATCTACCACCCTCTGTCCATCAGGGTACTACTCAAAATCTCTGTTAGCGGACCACTATTTGGAATCTCTGGCAGCGGGCTACTACCCGGAATCTCTTTCAGCAGGCTACTACCTGGAATCTCTATCAGTGGGTTACTACCTAGAACCTCTGCCAGCGAGCTACTACCTAGAATCTTTGTGAGCAAGCTACTGCTCGGGATCTCTGTCAGCGGGTTACTACCAGGAATCTCTGCCAGCTGGCTACTACCCAAAATCTTGGCGAGCAGTTAGATCTACAACTTGCATCATTATCGGAGAGCATATCATCAAGCATATCTCAACTTGGAATCATATCGGGGAGCATATCTCAACTCGAAATTTTATGGGGGACCTACTACTACGACCCCATATTGAGCAATAAGTGATGTAAAGGAGCTACTATTCAACCCATCCTATTTCCTATCGATCTTCCCAACAATGATCCTCAAGAATCATGTGGTAGAACACCTACATCATAATCTGAGCTTGGAAGAGATACTCGGCCTACGAAGAGGTAAGGATCACACACCTGCTAGCCCCCTCAACCCGTTGGCCAGACAAGGAGGGACAAGCCCAACAAGCCTTTATTGTGGGTATGATGCCAACTAGGGTATATTCTGCAAAGACCAAGGTAAGGTGAGCTACTACTCCAACCTTATGGGTAACATATTGTCCAAAGTTCCCTCAACCCTAGGAGCCCTTTATCTCAATTCCACACCCTGTGAGCTCAAACAGGGGAGGAAGAGTTGTCTCAGTGTCCTCGATCAGTCATGCTCTATGTATATCAAAAACATGTCGTCATACTCATATCTGGTAATTGTTATCAACCGGGCTGGTGGGGGTCGGGCCATGTCAACCCTTCAACCCGGAGTAACTATTTCAAACCAGCTTTTGATTGGAAGTTAGCCCTTCCAATCGAAAGATGGTTTGAAATAGTTACATTGGGTTGAAGGGTTAACACAGACCCCCCGGCCCCCCCCCCCCCCCACCAGCCCAGTTGATAATAGTAACCATCATGTATCAATACCAGTTGTCTCCTGTTCATACAGGACATCAAATCAAATATCATATTAGAACAAAAAATATATATATCACAAAAAGGATACCATAGTTATCCTCCCTCTCAAGGAAGTGCTAACTTCAAGCCTGAGCTTGTCTCATACAACACTGCCTCAATATATGAAGGTAACTTAGTCCCAACTATATGCGGGATTCTATGCCAATCGGCTCACACTCTTTGTCATAATAATGTATCCATGTCATATCTAGATCTTGCATGGATGACTCTCTAAGGAGCTTCTTCATCCTGCCTCACAACTAGCCATGCTAGCAACATCGTACTCAACCTCGGTCGTGCTACGGACCTCTCATCCAAAATATCATTTAAGATCTCATACTAAGGCAGCATCCAAATGTGCTCATCTCATCAATAACGATCCTAATCATCATCAATAAATTCAAGTGCTCACATATTATAGAATGAATATCTCATATCAAAAAATTGATCTTCCCATGCAAGTATTTCAAAGGATGCTAGGCTGAAAGTCAATGTATATGAAGTGGCTCAATCACAACTTCACTCAAGTTTCATGCACATCATATATATATATATGGACAAGTGTTCAAAACATAACATCAATCCTTCAATCAACTGTCGATTTCCAAGTCCTTGAAATTCAATCGAAGTGTCTAAGGATTTGCATTTCCACTTTCCAATACTTCTTCAACAGCTTCGCAATATAGATTTTCTTTTTCCAATTTTAAAAATCTATTCATCATGCCATGATTTATTATTTTGAGCTTCAAAAGCCATTCCCCTCTTACTTTGATCATCGGAGGCTCATTTCCTATCAAGAATAGACCATCAGCATATAAAACCAAATTCAAAATCAAAATCATACCTTGGAACAGTTCAGAAGTAGAGGTTTGGATCAACATATCTTGTTGGCTTCACTAGATAATTGTCAACGCAGACATATTTGGATTGGAGAGCTTGCTTTACACCAAGCTTTCTGCAAACATAACACTTTACCAAAGCAATATGCTTGGTCTTACATGAATCATTTTTGTTAGATCAAAACTAATATCAAACTCATCAATATCATTTGTATCAAATTTTTTTATACTAAGTGACAGATAGAACTCTCATCAAGTCATGACTTCATCTATTATCATGCCAACAAGTTGTCATTTATCAAACAATATCAATCCAAATTTCATCAAGTCACCATCATGATCATATTATAAGTCACTAGATGCAAATGCATACACCAAGAATAACGTATGTGAGTTCCATCCATTCATTGTTAGATTACTTCACATGAATCATTTGTATCAAATTCTTTAGACTAGGTGACAAGTAGAGCTCTCATCAAGTCATGACTTCATTTATTATCATGCCAACGAGTTGTCATTTATCAAACAATATCAATCCAATTTTCATCAAGTCATCCTCATGATCATGTTATAAGTCACTAGATGCAAATGCATACATCAAGAATAACTTATGTAGGTTCCATCCATTCATTGTCATATTACTTCACATGAATCAAGATTGTCAATACTTCAACCAATGTGCTAAGAACAAAGAGGCCAATACAACAACATTATCAAAAACCAATATTAGTCACTGAAAGTCGCTATGCCCATAAAAGAAAATCATCAGTTGTCAAATCATATCATTAGTCATAAGGTCAAATCCCAAATTCACTATCATAGTGAGATATATAGTCCAGAACATGCCTTAACATCAAGTCAAAGTTATAAGTCATTATCAAGCATCATGTCAAAACTCCAAACACTTCTTATCTATATTAAACAATCAAATCATGTCAAACTCTTGTAGCAAAAACATCAAACATAATGACATATCTATACGCATGTCTCGACCACCTGCAAACACAAGTTCAGTCTATATATTCATATTATAGTAAACATTCAAACTTCTTGCTCAGATCTTTCTGTTGTCTGCTCCACATCTATAAGAATGACATCATTTAGGTGAACATTTGATTTCGTGCACAAAACTTTATTTTTGTGTCTGGCAAACATAGTCGCACCCCTACGCCTTCTTGCATGTGGTTGGGAGATACAGTCACATCCTTGATCTTACATTCGTGTGGCTGAGAGGCTACAATCGCACTTGTAAACCTGCTCTTGTGTGACTGAGGTTTAGAGTAAGGGAAAACCCTTTTCTAAAATAAGAACTTTGTTGCAAATCAACAATGTCAAATATTTGTCTATTCATGCCCATAAATCATACTTCATCAATAAATAATATACATATAATGCCAATGGTAATAGGAGTAGGGATCTTATGGAGAGATTCTCCCTCTGAATGGGAAACCACTTTAGTCATCTTCATTCAAGTCATCTACCTGACTATAATACTTTCATGCATGAGCAGATCTATTAGATCATAAATTCAGACTATATCCACATATTCATCATGGTCATACATGTTAGAATAATCTACTTCACCATGACATCATGACATCAATATTTCATCAATGACTAGTGTCAAACAGCTAATAAGAGTATATGCCATATAAATTAATCCATAAAGTCAAGCCATTCAATTTTACTATATGTCATAATTACTAAGCACATCAAAATATAACCATGGTCAACAAAAGATCCTGAATATTTATTCTCATTGTTTTGCTTCTATCATCATGGCTACCATGCTCAATATCAATAGTATCAAGTTATCATCTATTAGAATCAAGGTGCTAGACTTCTCCATGGAATCAAGATATAAAAAATAATAGATGTTAGCCAAACATAAAGTATACTAATATATCACAAATCAATATTTTGAAGTTGTGAAAATTTGAAAACCTGAATCCTATGCAGCAACTGGAAATAATTCTCCTAATTGTTAAATTATTTTTTAAACAATTTATTTACTATTTGCTATAGCAAATATTGAATCAATTACATTGCAACCTACACAAATAAAACTGTGGAAGAATAAATGTTGGAAGAAATGTTAGCACACGCACAAAAATAACATAGTTATTTTTTGACCAATGTCCCTGGAAAAACCCACCTTGGGAAAACCAGTGTAGCAATGAGGGTTTATTTTATTATGCAACAGTGAAATCTAAGTACATCAATGGATGCCCAACTGGAAATCCAAACAAAAAGAAAATATGAGTAAAATACTGAAGGGAATTGCCCTTCTTCCATAGGCAATATCTAGATGGGCTTTCCCTATCAAAACTCAACCTCTTGGAGCATTGTGTTAGCCTCTGCCCTGCTCTGTGTAGCTGGTTGGATGGCTTGCTCTGGACTGGGCTCAGATGAAGTCGTTCTACCTCTGGATGTTGAGAAAATCGTCTCTTCGGCCCTTTAGGAATCTTTCCTAGCCTTTGGAACTGAGAACGAATTTTTCTCCTCACCAAATCAATTTGCTTGACTGAAGCATTGCACAGTCCCGCAACGCTGCCTCTCTGGGATAATTTGACTCACTTGTTACTGCCTCCCCAGAGTTGGAAAATCTTTCCTCCGACTCACTGTCCTTGCCCCTCAATCACTACTTTGATCTCACTGGCTCTCTCGCTGGCAACTGATTGTTGCTACTTTGGAAATCGATCTACTCATGAAATCGAACTGCTAAACTGTCTTCTCCAAGCCCCATCGACTTCTTTTTATAATCCTTTGTTGAGACTTGAACGCCCAAGATTAGATCTTAATCCATGTCTAGGTTTAACTTAAAGTCGATTCGTGTGATTTCTAGAACATTCACACCTTAATTAATTTTGATTAATTAATCATATTCTCTAAGTTTAGACTTAGGAAATATTTAAAAACCGACTAATAATCTGATTAAGTCAATTGTAGGCAAAATTTCCAGAAACGATTTCTGGGTTTTTGAGATTTCATGTATTCTAGTCTCTCCACAAAATTTCAAGGCTAGAACAGATCCTATGTTACAAAACTAACACTCCCTCTTAGCGAGGAATGTGTTCTAGTGCTCTACTGCACATTCTGTGACAACACTGTCTCTGCATGTTAGATCCCTATAATACTGGTGATTCCTCCATAACTATGGTTATTGTAGCTCTTATTGTTATTGTTTTTCCCCTATTGTCCCCATATTGTTATTACTATGCCCCATAGAAACCCACTATTGTTATTTTTGTGCCCTTATATTATTATTATTAGGTCGACTTTGGTTATATTATAACCCCTTAGACTCCTATATATAGAAAGGAGGTTTTTTCATTTGTATCATCCAAGAATTGTTCATTTGTGTAATGTAAAGGAGGTTCCCCCCGAAGAGGTTGATTTCTAAGTTGTTGATTTATCTTTTTGTGAGATGGTTCCATAACATTTGGTATTAAAGCTTTGGATTCTAGGGTTTCGCTACTCTAAATGGTTCATCGTGGCATTTTCGCTATAACTTTTTAACCTTTTTTTTTTTTTGCTTGCGATATTTCGGAAGCTAAAAATAACCCTCATTTGAGCCAAAATCACTCTGAACCGTGGGTTCTACTTTCAGAGCTTTTCTCGTTATATTTTCGGAGATGTGATCCAAGGAGGTTAGGGCTTTTGCAGGATCCCAAATTATATCTCAAACAGATGACCTGGGGAAAATCGTCATAATGGTTTTTTTTTAGCATCAGATTGCAATTTCGTAAGAAGTTACAAAAAGAGGACGAACTTTAGTTTTTTTTGTATCTGTTTCAGGGCCTAAGCTTGAAATAGTGACACGTGGCACTTCGTACAAGTTCGCTCTACTAAACAAGTCTATAATTAGGTCATCATGGGAGATTTGGCATAACTCTTTCTTGGAGAATCCAATCTTGATCAGACTTGTGGAGTTAGAAAGAGGGCTCGGATGGCTACCGTGGGAAGAAATTCCAGACCTTGGAGATTCGTAATTACAGAGATAGAGCATATTCAATATTGAGCTCCTACAAAGTGAAAAAAGGTGTGTAAGTTTTTTAAAATTTTTGCATAAGTTTGGTTTGAAAAATTAGTTTGAAAGAATTCAAAGGGCATAGTGAAGCATTATTATCATTAATTGATGCCCTAAAGAAATAAAATGGAAACACCTAGTAAGCAACCTGAAAGCTCTAGCATTACTCATGAAGAAGAGGAAGAAATGCAACATGATATATCAAAATTACGAGAC
>APFE030132374.1:6510-28934 GCA_000404065.3 Pinus taeda | reverse complement strand
TGAAAGAAGATAGAGACATATTGCAGCAGGTGGTTTTCACCCACATTGGGTTTCCACCTTATATTTGGTGTTCTTTGGTGTGACTATCTATTTTTCTTGTTTCATGCTCATTATTATACACAAGTTAATGGTCAATAAATTAATGAAGGCATATTGAAAAGAATTTGATAATACTGATTCACCCCCCCCCCTTCTTAGTATTATTTCCAACAGTGTTTTCCATTGCTTGTTAAATAAACAATGATGTTTTTGCCTTTTATCGGTAGCTGGGGTATTGATTTTTTTATGATGTAAACTTGACCAAAGAGTGTGTCTTATAAAATCTTGGCAAGTATGGGGATGTTTGGGTCATGGTTGGTCATGTAATTGAGCATTTAATTTTCAAATATGTACTACAAGTTTGTAGAGGATGCAGATGCCACCTCATCACTTATGGCTTTGAAGAACAAGGGTGAAGGATAAGGAAGGGTGACCTGACATGACACTTGTGGTGCAGACAATGTAACACAAAAATTTCGGATTATGTTCATGGTTTTGGAGGACCAAAATTTCCTCAGTGAAGATGAATGATCTAGGTGGCTCCATAAATGCTCTAGATTTAGAAGTGGCTTCAGAATAGCTCAAAAATAAAAGACCGCTGATTGAAGTGAAACTAGGAATAGATCATATCGCTCTCCACCTTGATTCCAACAGTACAATTAGAACTCAAATCTAAGTTCGTATGATTAAGTTATAGGTTGTCAAATTTGAGGTCAAACTTGGCCAAGTGGTAGTCTTGACGAGGCAACAATTTGGTAGAATCCTAGTGCATGGAATTTGGCCACCGGAACGGGAAAATTTGTTGCCTACTTAATTTTTCCAGTGAACCTTAAAGAAAAATGGATTAATTTTAAATGGTTGGTTATATATAAAAAATATTAATTTTGGGGTGGCAGGTCTCCACCCCCAACAACACGGTTATTAATTGTTAATGGTGGTTAGGCCACCTCAAACAGACCCACCTGATTGTCCGTCGATAACCCCATATATATTACCAAACAAATATTATTATTCAATGACTGCCATATTCATACCATATAATGGATGGCATATATTAACCGTTAAAGACATTCCTCAAATGTTTAGGTGGGTTTCAAACCCACCTGGCTTAAGAGTTGGTTGGTCCGCCATAACACATTACAAACCACGTACCAAATATGCCTTGGTCAAAACCACATTATAAACCACCATATTTAGTGACCCAAACCACATATCATGTTACAATGCTATATATGTCAGAACTGGCAAGGTTTGAACTTGTCCGACCTGATGGGTTGGCCCGCCACTTGGGAAATTCCACAACCATATGGCGCACAAAATCCAAACACAACACACCTAAAAGACTCCAACAAATTTTGACCAACCATATAACGTGACAAAATTAACGAAACCATCGTCATTTGCAATGGTTATCATAAACTGTGCCTCAAAAACCATTTCATTATCCACCACACCAAAAAAAATGTATTCCAAAGTTGGTCAGGCGGGGGTTGGAACTCTGACCTCCCCCACCAAACTTAGCACCTTTTCCAACCGGCCAAGCAACCATATTGTAATATCTGCACATTTTAAATATATGTAAATTGAGTTTCCCATTCAAATAGGAGGCACAGAGGTGGAGGAGCAGTGGAACCAGGAGCAACTTGCATAGTAAAACACTGAGTGGGGGAATCCACGAGATGCCAAAAAGATTCCCTTAGAGGGCCAGAGGTGCAAGTGTCAGAATGTGACAAGCTTATAGTAAATTTTTCACTTTTTCTCATTAGGAGTCCAATGGTGTGGTTTGTTTCCCCATTTGAGCAATGAAAATTCAGTAAGCCAGCATCAACGAATCTTGGTGGAATATTGAGGAATCTAAAAGATTTCCTTAGAGGCCAAATTTTATAGAGAAAAAATGATACCAAATTTACAATCATTTTTCACATAATTTCGTAAGGAGTGTAGTGGTGTGCTCATAATTTTCATCCGAGCAATGAATTTTCAGCCATTTTCTGGAAGGAATCTTTGGGGGAATCTTCTTCGAGATACCTGAGGGTCCAGAATTTGACGGTGTGAGAAAGGGGCAAAGTTTATAGTCATTTGACATGATTTCTCACCATGAGTTTAGTGGTGCAATCCATTTCAACAATTGAGCTTTTCTTCTTTTGATCATCCCTGAAAATGGAGGTATATGATGCAATTATGTGATGTCTTTCTTCTGATTTGTTGAGATGATGTTTTGTTGTCAACATCCTTGTTATCATTATGATGAAAGGATGCTTGTATGCCACATCATGTGAGAATGTATTAGTTTGTCATGCTGAAGAAAGGCCCATTTGAGTTAGTGTTCCTATAGGAGGACGTCTCATGGAGAGACATGTCACTCTCATTGAGGGTATTTATCCTTGTAATGACAAAGAATGTACTGTGTACTCATCATCATCTTGCAACATTTAATGGAGTGGCCTCCCCGCTCTTGACACCGGGCCCGGAGACATAATCCACACTGGGTGAAATCTATTATTAATGTGTTTGTGTCCTATGATTTGATGGTTGTCTTTATGTTTCATCTTATTTATAGTATGCACATGTGCATTTTCATACTCTTTCATATGAAATTCTACTAGCATCCCATAAGTAAAATATCTTATATAATTCTAGTAACTAAAGAGATCCAGTTCATTTTGTAAAGCAAGTTATTTGCATGATAACTTCACAAGAGTCCCACCAAATATCTGGTGAAGCATAATTTTTCCTTTGGGGAAAAGAAATACATTAAGAAAGAGGACATAATAGGGTTATTTGAGTTTATGGGTTTCAAGGTAAACCACTATTTCTTCCAAGAAATTTTATGGACAAGTATTTTGTTGTTCAAGTCTGTAGGAATACTAGGATTGGCAAGTTGAATTTGAACAGTAAAAGAAGAAACACTTTATTTCTTTTCCATATACCATTGGACAAGTAATAGTTAAGAATGGAACCCAACTTCTAGATTTTACAAAGTCTTTGCATTGTTTTAATTTAGAAGAAGTTGGAAGTTGGAGAGAGGTTGATCTAGAAGGCATATTTATCACACATCTAGGTGTCATTAAATTTGCAAGGTTGTAGACAAAAGTTTCAAATGAAAGCAAAAAGAGTCACAACGATGTAACTGATAATCAAGAAGTAGCAATGATTGTTAGGGAAGTTGCTGAAGCAACAAGTATCAACATTGAAACAAAGTGGAAACATTAAGGCAAAAAGCCTACATAAACTTTTGTTTGTACATACAAAGCTACTCTAGCTTCATAATCAAGTGAAAGAAAACGAAAAGATAATGAAGTTGTGAAATTAATTCATGATCGACTATCAATTGCCAGAGATGACAAGGAGTCTCATCGAGCATTAACTCCAACCAAAATGCATATGAATGAATTGGAAAAACACAAAAGTACTTTGCAGACAATAAGCAATCAAGAAGCTATGAACAGGGAAATTGAAACGCCACTACCTGATTGGGTCAATATTGCTTTGAATGAAGATAATAAAATAATAGATAAAAATTTCAAAGATATTCCTATTTTTGATGATCACTTTTCCACTTTTCAAGATGAAAACTATAACAAGGATGATAAAATAGTGAAAATTGAAAAATTAAGGACAAATACTAAAAACGCTATTGATAAAGTAGAAATGAATGTTCATATGTCTAGAATTGTAGCCACGGGTGTTTTGACATTCCATGAAGCTACTAGGAATGTGATTGCTTTATCTATTGAGCAATGGGAAGGAGAGAACCTGGTACTGAAAGAAACAATAAAAAAGTTGGAAAATGCATTAAATTTGGGTCCTTTTTTGAAGACTCCAATCACAATAGAGACTGAGTGACCTGCAATTCCAACTACTGGCATATCTCATGGATCTATCAAATGCCATATTGTCACTAATATAGGCTAGAGGTTAAAAATCATTGAACATGTGTGGAAGGAAATTTCTGTAATGCTACGATTAGCACATAAAATCAACTCATTTCTCAATTTGGTGAGAAATAATATTAATGAATACATACATTTCGTTGACAATGACTTGCTTAATTTTAGTGAAAGGATTTAATTCATATATGATCTAGACAAAAAATATAGACAACTTCCAAATGCTAATAGAATGAGGAAAATCAAAGTTGGATGGTCTAAAAAAATTAGTACACTTGAAAACATTATTTTTAGAATGTGAGCACATAAATAATAGGAGAAGTGATGTATTTCTTAACATGATGCAAATTGTTCAAGATCTAGAGGACCAATGCGTCATATATAATTATGAATTGATTATAAGAGATACAACAACATTTGAATTGGATGAGATAAAACAACCAATGGAAAAATGATTCGATGATATAACTAATTTGACTTCACAAGAAATTAGCAAATGATTTTACAAGACATTTTTGGTAACTTCTCAATTACAAGAAGAGGGAATGGAGATAAAAAAACAATTATTCAATCAACATAGGAGGATAGACATTACAATGGGGCCAATGAAAGAATTCATTGAAGCTAAGTTCAAGACATTGGTTCAATGGGCCTTGCATCTAAAACAAAATTGATAGTGAAACAATTAGCATATATGCTTTCACAAATTGTATCTATCCTTAAATATCTGCATATTCATTTTCTCTTTACTAGTATTCAATCATTGGGATTTGTTGATTTTACTAATGTCAGATACTCTAGTGACTGAATGCAATTTCTTGTTTTCATTTTCAGTTCCCTCTTAACAAGTTATGGTTCACACATTTTATTTTCTTGGCAGTAGGAGCAGGTAGTTAAAGAGAAGATGCTAGAATAACACAGTGAATGAGCCAACGAACTGACCCATTAAGCATTTTCACTACTGCTATAAGTGATTCCCAATAAGAATTAGAATTATTAATGCTTTTCATATGATATTCTATACATTTCTATTCTATTTATTGATTTTAATTATAGCTATGGTGATTGGAATTTGAAACTTAGTACAATTCTCGTTACTGTGATTTTATTGCTTAACGTCACAGACTTATGCTTTGAGCATTTGTATTATGTCATTGATACATATATGCCAACAACATGAAACATGAAAAATAATTTTGATTACTATGAAGCATGAATAATGTTCATTGTGATCATATTTTAAAATTTGTCTCGAGTACGATACTCTAGAAAGGGATTTTATTACACTTTCCTCATATCTCCCTATTGTTCATAATGGAAGTTTTTTGTTTTATTTCGAAATGAAATTGATATATCAATTTTATGCAATTTCAATTTCAATTTGTTTTGTGTAGCACTATGCAATCTTTAATGAATTAGTTAGCAGTTGATATTTTTGCAAACAAATTTCCTTATGCGGGGAAGAATTCATTATGTTGGGAGATTTCATTGTGCGAGGAGAATTCATAAAAAAATAACCAAATATTCTACGACACAAATTTCTTTCTGCACATTCTACCATAATAATGCATTGCACATAGTGAAATATTTGTAGAAAGAAGTTTTCAGTCACTCCGCACTCCATACAGTGAAAACATTGGTTGTCCCATTGCATAATTTAAGATTCTGAATTTTCACATAAAAGCCATATGCGAAGGGAAGAAAGGGCACAAGAATGCTTTGCATAATAAAACTTTTGACTCTACTTTTGCACTCTGTACTAGACTTGTACTAAAATTAGGCTATTAGTAAGAAAACATGAACATTAGACTATTAATAAACATCAACATTATATGTGTTGCGGTCTCAAATTTTAATGAACCTTCCCATTACGTCAATTAAGTCAATTAGTAATAGTTTATACCTTAATATTGATATTTTAATGCTTTAAAAATCACAATGAAAACTTCAAAGCTTTGCATTTCTGCTAATTTTGAAAATATATGTTAATATTAATATTTCAATGCTTTGAAAATCATGATTCTAGATTTAATATTTTAATGCTTCGAAATAATGCCAAGTCAGACAAATTACCAAGTGATAATAATTTTTTAACAAAGTAAAGTTAACTTATTACCTCCGGGAGAGTAGTGATCGATCATACTAACCAATAATGTTTTAATCATAACTCCTTTGTTTTTTGTCTAATTGATTGATTCCAAATCCAAATGAAATATAATTAAAAGGTATATTATTAATAAAAATAAGGTTTTAAAAATTCCATGATATGATATGTCAAATGTACTTAGAACAACCTGCATAACATAGTCATTTTCGATTTCCCAACTTAGACCAAGAATGGATATTTTAAGCATAATTTTTTGGTTGATGATGGATTCAAATGATTCAAATTGGAGATTAAATTATATTTATTTATTTATATCCAATATAAACAGGTTTTTAATACAAGAATAATTGATGGATCAAATACGCAAGTGAACAGTTGGAAAAACGAAGTTTTAAAAGTGCATATTTACAATAGACAGTCAATATTTTGGTCATAACTTCCTCATACGGTATCAGAATTGAGTGATTCAAATTTATTTGTAAACTATATTCATAGGGTAATATACTATAGAAACAAGTTTTAAAAATATAGTCATTTAGGCCTCCAAAAATGGACTGTCCCAACTCTTTTCCTGAGCTGCCTACTAGACACCTTGTCAATGTTTTGGTTATAACTTTCTCGTTTCAAATCCAAATAGAGTGATTCAAATTGGGTTGGAAATTAGACATCAGGGGATACTTAGGATATAAATATTTTTTTAAAATATTCCCTTTTGGTACCTCAAAACGTGATCATCCCGACTATGTTTGCAGAACTTTCATCAAGCCAGCAAGCCAAAAAATATGACATTCAAGAATTTTTTCCAAATTGTCGATCAAAATGGACATGAGTATTTGTATAAATATTATTTTCTATATAAAATGTCTACATACACAAATAAATTCAAACATCTATCACCAATATTAATTTTCACAGAGTGGTGCATCAAAAACAACTATTTTTACATATAAAGAAATTTATTTATTTATGTACATGTTTATTTTATTTGCTACACTAACCTACTCTATTTGAAAAATAAAATATGCTTACGTATAAGAGTACTTCTAGTGCAGCCATTTTTGAAATAAGGCCTCAAGTATGTACATACCGAAATTTGAAAAATGCATGTTAATAAATAGTAGGGTATGAGAAGCAAACTTCCCTCGAAAAGATGGTGTAAAAAATTGTTCAAGTACAGAGTGATGCTACAAATAAATGATGGAGTGAATCCAATCTTCAATATATGAAGTTCTTGAGTTTTTAAAACAGCTTATTGATGAAAACTAGAAGAAACCTCATTTTATTCCATAACTTCTATAATTTTTGGATTTGAAACATTCCCAATCTCAATATAAGTTTCCTGCAATGGTGCATGTGAGATAGAATGGGTGGGAAGGGTAGGTAAATTTTGCATCTCAACATTGTAAGCATGTTGACTTGTTTATTATGGTGAGGGTTTGGAATGAGTTGAGTAGAAATTGTGTAGGGCATGGAGCATTTTGATGATGTAGTTGATTGAGTTGTGTGGATGGTTTTGATAGACAAGCAAGATGTTGTTGAAAATTTGGAAAAGAATATGGATGATGTGTTTGTACTACAAGATGTGGGAAAGTATCCATGTAATCATCAGATGAACCATTCCAAACTTGTAGACAAGATTGGTGGGGGTTATATTGAGATTGACTTGGCTGCCTTGACACAAGAGTATTCCATAATGGATTATGCAAGTAAGAAAATGGAGAGGAAGTGTTTTGAACCATAAATGTAAACCACGATTTCCATGGTTGTGAAATTGTAGCAACTTCTCCATATTTTTGATATGATGCTTCCATCATAGATAAGAAAGAACACTTATCTATGGGATGCTCCTTTTGGAAATGGGAGAAAAACACTTCTTCAATTTCTTGATTTTTCTGAACCTGCATAACAGCCAATTGTGAATTTATAGAGCTAATAAAATCATATTTAAAATTTTCAATAAAACATTGATTTCATCTCTTATGTCTCATGTTCTTGTAGCATATTTGGAAAAGAAAGAATAAACTTTTCTAGAATTCTGACCAGCCTTGGAGATTCCACTTGAATACCATATGCAGAATTCACAAACATCATCATATGATAACTGAAAAAAATCACCTTTTCCCATTAGATTTAATAGTTCTAAAAATTCATCTTCGATTCCTTTAAGAAAGAGTGTTTTTAAGATCTCTTTTTTCAAATGCTTATGCTTTGATTTTTGAAAGTTGTATTCAAAATCGCTCTACATAGTCCTCCAAGCTTTCATATTTCCCTTATATCATACTGAGAATATCTTCACTAGCCTTGCAATATCTTGGTACTTCTTCAAGAATACATTCTTCATGTCCTCCCATGTTTGGATGCAGTTCCCACCAAGGCTGATGAACCATTAGAGAGCTACTCCTTTTAGAGTAAGAGGAAATGCTTTCAACCTTTGATCATTAGTACAATAATCATATCCTCTACAAAGTACTTCAAACTACAATAAGAATGTATCTGGGTCTTCGTTTGCCAAAACATGAAATTTGGTAGAGAAGATGGGGGAATCACATAAAAAGATCATTGTTGACGCGTTTCGAACCAACCAGTGTGGTTCATCGTCAGGACAAGTTGAAGAAACAGATCTGGCCTAGCAAGTTAAATAGACTGAGCAGAGACTCCAACGGCTACATAACAGCTATATTTGACTTTAGGACCTAGGTCATAAATATATTAATAAATTTAATCTAATTATTATTTATATAATATTAAGTTAATAATATAATATTTAAATTTCTTGAGATAAGATAAATTAGGTTATATTAATAAATTAAATCTAATTATTATTTTTATAGAGTTCATAATATAATATTTTAATTAGGTATGATTAATATATGAGCGGATATTATTAAGGGAAATTTAATTTGTTTAAATAAAATAATGGTTATTTAAAATTTTATTTTATTTTATTTTTTACTATTGAATTAATATTTTAGAAAGAATAATTTAAGTTATATATATTATTAAATCTAGTCCTATTATTATTTATATAATACTAGGATAATAATATTATATTTCTAGAGATAAGAGATATTAGGGATAAAAATAAATGAGCGAATATTAAAAGAATTTTATTTGTTTGAAAAACATAATATTAAAGGTTATTTAAAAATTACTTTTAAATTATTATTCCAAAGAGGTATTTCAAGCAATAATAATTTAAAAGGAATTTTTAAATAACCTTTAATATAATGTTTTTCAAACAAATAAAATTCTTTTAATATTCGCTCATTTATTTTTATCCCTAATATCTCTTATCTCTAGAAATATAATATTATTATCCTAGTATTATATAAATAATAATAGGACTAGATTTAATAATACATATAACTTAAATTATTCTTTCTAAAATATTAATTCAATAGTAAAAAATAAAATAAAATAAAATTTTAAATAACCATTATTTTATTTAAACAAATTAAATTTCCCTTAATAATATCTGTCATATATTAAATCATACCTAATTAAAATATTATATTATGAACTCTATAAAAATAATAATTAGATTTAATTTATTAATATAACCTAATTTATCTTATCTCAAGAAATTTAAATATTATATTATTAACTTAATATTATATAAATAAGAATTAGATTAAATTTATTAATATAATTATGACCTAGGTCCTAAAGTCAAATATAGCTGTTATGTAGCCGTTAGAGTCTCTGCTCAGTCTATTTAACTTGCTAGGCCAGATCTGTTTCTTCAACTTGTCCTGACGATGAACCACACTGGTTGGTTCGAAACGCGTCGACAATGATCTTTTTATGTGATTTATGCAGAAGCTCTTTTTACAATTGTAATGGATCACAGAAGCCTCAATTCTACAAGATGGGGGAATTATGTGCATTTCTATCACTCCTCCTAGATCTTTGATAGGGAATTCAAAAATAGCAATGTGAGCCATTTCTTACCATAATAGAATATTTTATTCATGTTTTTCTTTCAGGCTCCTCCTTTGAATCTCCTGTCAATTGGTTAGTGGAATGGGTGATGTTTACATCACCACTTAAGTGAAATGATAAAAAAATCCAAGTTCCTAACTCTAATTTTCCTACTTTTAATCATGCATGGCATATGAATCAAGCCTAACTACTGAGGGTAGATCCATCACTAGTTCCACAGGATGTGTGAGTAGCTTCTTAGCCTCCATCTTCGATATCCAGCTCTCATGAAGTCAGGTATGACTCTACAACCATATATTAGTGTGGTAGTGAAATTTGACTATCTCCCTGGCAACGACGCCAAAATGTTGGGGAAAATTAATTGCCTAATAAAAATAACTAATCACTTGAACATTAATTATCAACCCAAGGAGCATATTTTTATTTCAAGGCAATTGGAAAAATATATGCATAACACATACCAACAACTAACATTGGTTCTATATGATTCTGTTCTATACTATCAAGCTCATTCAACAGGAAATAAAACTAAAATTAAAAAGAAGAAAGTAAATGACAGGAAAAAAGAATTATGCTAATCACACAAATTGAATCATTGCTAGATTAAACCACACATTGTTGAATTGAAAATTTAATTTGTTGTAGCCAACATAATTCAAATCCTAATCTAGAGTAGTAAATTAAATGAAATCTATAAATTGGATGAAATAAAAAAATCTGGAAAACACAACAAACAACAACTTAGTTAAAATAAAGGGGATCTACTATGACAATTGGAATTCAAATTAAAAAAACATATAACTACACTAATTTATATGTTCAAGGTAGCACCCCCTCCAAGGTAGTGGGTGGGCCCAACTACCCAAGGCTCAGTTCTTCCCTGAGAAATAATTCATATCAGATTACAAGTAATAGATGTAGAACTCCGTGGATAACTTCCTTCATTAAAATATATGAGCGAAATAATTACAACATAATGAAGCTCTTAGCTTTGCCTCAAATTCAATAATTGTTCATCTACCATCTCTCATCTCTTATCTCTTCTCCTACATCCTATGTAATAATTGTCCATCTCTTATCTCTTAATCATCCCCCCTTCTTTGATCTTTGTTTTCATTTAAATACATAGAGAGCGAAGGGAAGTTACAACAAAGTTGATTATAAAATGATTTCCATTACAAATTTGGATTGATTACATATTCTCAATAAACAAGATCATATATGAAAGATCTTCCCATTATCATTCAGCAGGAACAAGTCAAATCTGGTATTGCAATTGGAAGAATTTGGAAAACGGCCGCAACAACAAATCTAAGAAAATACATCTTTGAAGAACCTTGTGTTTCTCTTAATCCGGATGGAATTTTAAAAAACCACTCATCAAGAAACTAATTTGGTCCATTCTGCACAAAACCCATTTCTCGGATTTTCATGACTCATCTTCATTTGCCTGAGACGTCCAACACAAAATTGTCACTTGTTAGCCCAATGAATTTCTAAGTTGGAATATTTGATTATGATCTGGAAATCAAATTTGCAATTTGGAAAAGATCTCGGAAGCTAAAATATTGAGTGATGTTATAAGAATTCATTAATAAACCATCATTGGAAAAATAATGCATAATAATCTTCAATATATTAAAAATAAATGAAAAAAATTGTATTTATCCATAAGAGCATAAATAATTATAAAACAAAATTATATGATAAATTATGATAAATGACGTGCGAAAGAATGGTAGAAATGGATGAAATAGATGTTAAAATGTGATAATAATAATGAAAAATTAGTGGCCCAACAGTTCATTGATTTATAAAATGTGTCTTTTAAACTAAATTGACTTCTTTAAGCATTTTCTACTATCAAACAGAGAATTGATACAACAAACAACCAACACTCATTTGAAGAGAATGGAATAAATCTTGCATTTGTTAATGAGTAGATTGATGCAAATAGACAATTTGTCACATCTGGTGTGTTTCTTGATAATGATCAACTTCCTTCCATGTTTGACAATTTGGAACAATCTACTCGAAATGTGGGTTGGGTTGTCCCAAGTAGGAACTACATAGTCAACTTTGTCAATCCTCCTAATTTTTTTCGTACTGTCTCTTTTGGATCGGTACAGGTAGTTAAATCTTTTTCCCTGTTTCCTGATTTTTGTTGTTGTTAGAAAAATATTTATTGTGGAGAAATTTTTTTCCTCTTCTCTTTCTTATCACAGAATGTATTGTTGGTAGATGTTGGTAACCATGTATGTTTGATATTAGAACAACCTGCATTGTCAGTTGGATTGCAACATTGTGGGTTTCCCTCTTGAGTTGAAGCAAATTTTGAAGTTGTTGGTCTTAAAAATCGTGAGTGTCGGAAATATAGTTTAATGGGAAATATAGTTTGTTGAAATATTCATTTCGTTGCATTGTTTTTGTCATAGTATTTCTCCATTTTTGTGAGGTTTTCCTCACATTAACTGTAGTTTTCGTGCATTATTTTTACATAGTAGACGTTGAAAGAAGTGAGTATCATTGGTGGTTTGGACATGATGGAATAATTGCTTTAGTGGAAGGTAGAGGAAATGAAGGTCATGGATAAGTGCTTGGCTCTTATCTATTTGCTGATAGTAACATGCTTCCTAGGATGGTTGACAATTAACAAAAATGTACTAGGGATGTTGGGCCTAGTGTCTCTCAATGTGTCTTTCCTTCATATTGTGTGCACTAGAGAGAAAGGTTACAGAGTTGTGGTGTTACTCCTGTGTAGGTGGTTTGTGTTTGTACTTTTCTTATGTGCTTTTTACATTGGATATAGAAGTTGGTTTCTTCTATACATTCATTTTTATATGTTGTGTAAAAAAAATTGTTGACATGTGGACAACAACCATATTTGCAGGCACAATAATCTATGTCAGTTCCTCAACTTGAGGTTGGAGAATGAAGTAACCACCGAAATGTAAATTTTCTCTGTTTTGAAATATTTGGTCAGTTGAAAAAAAATGAGTTTTTGTACTCAATGTTCTTGGTTTTCTCATAATGGTATATATATTTTTGTGCGCATAATGATATGCTTTGGAACGAATCAATGAGAATTTATGTCTCTCGTTTTTTGGAAATAAATGATGTTGAGCATGTTGTTATTGCAGCAATTGTTTCTGATCATCGACAGGTTCAAATGGTTGGTGGTGGACAGAGTGTATATAGTCGTTTCCACTTTAGTAGGGACATGATTGAAGTACATAGAAAATTTTGTTCTAAGGTTGATAATATGTATATAGTGAAATTGTGCCAAGTGTGAAATTAATGTTATCCTAGCATACAAGTTGCAAGATGGCATGAGGG
This sequence comes from Pinus taeda, assembly GCA_000404065.3. Lineage (NCBI taxonomy): Eukaryota > Viridiplantae > Streptophyta > Pinopsida > Pinales > Pinaceae > Pinus > Pinus taeda. The sequence goes on along the minus strand of APFE030132374.1, from coordinate 15,620 downwards.
GTCCATTTGCAAAAGGTGTAGTGGGGAGAAAGGCTCACATCATTTTTCTCATTTTAACAACATGGATCCAAGAGAACAATTAGAATTTCTAAGAGTTTTGATGCAAGTGGAGGAAATGCTAGTAGCATGGGTTAATCCAATACTACAAGTATTGCATTATCGTGACGGTCAACATAAATATAGTGGTCATACAATAAGTTTTCCACAAGATATATCTATGATTACAAAGAAAAGTCCTCGATGTGTTGAACAACTTTGATTATGTTATCGTGAACGTGGTGTTGAATCAAGATACTATGAATGCCTTGTGAAGAGAAAACGGGTGATGGAGTCCTTGCTTTAGAAGATCGAAATGGATAAATATTATAGGGATGTTGAAATTGATATGGATGCAGTTGGAAATCTCCCTGAAAGACCTATTGATGTCTCGAACATGCCTACAATATGTCGATAACAATCTAGATGAATCAAGTAGGGTTGATGAGGACATAGGAAGAGCGGGTGGTAATCTTTTGTTGTCTCATCCATCATCATTTCTATCATGATTTCTGAAGGATTGTAGGGAAGTCAATCGAATAAGAAGATTTCTTCAAATGGCAGATTCTACATATGATGATGCTTTAGAATGGCTAGGTATTGGAACATCCCCTGTGACTGAATACAATACTAAACGGTTGCTAGACATGGCATTCCCCACTTTATTTCCACTTGGGGATGGCTTCAAGCTAGGGCATTAAAACATGAACAAACCATAAGCATAATTGTAAAGCTCTCATCTCATCAGTGAGGAAGAATAGAATGAAGGAGCGTTGATAGTGGGAAACTAGGGTAAGTATAACAAAGAGACCTCGAGGTTTACTATCTATTGATTTTATCTGCTAAAATTGAGAATGCTACATTGTGAGACATGTTGTATTTGGTAGGACCAAGGATGAGGATCATCATAAGTGTCACTCGTCAATTTCCTCTCCTAAAACCAAGAATCCAAAATTGTGAGAGACATTGTAGTTAATGGGACCAAGGATGACAATCGTCATAAGTGTCAAGGGTATAGTGTATATATTATCCCTAATGCCAATTTTTTATAATTGATTTATTCTAAATACCCATTTCATGGTATAAATATTTTTATTTTATTGACTTAAATGGGAAATTTCTAGGGTTTTCTTTTAGCAAGGTGATACCATGCCACAACCACTAATGATCTACTAAACGCTTTCACAAAATTATTTACTTTCTACTTTTGAAAGTGCCATTTATGTAACTATGCCTCGGATATCTTTGGAACAAAAAGTATGGAGTGGAATTTAATATGTTTTCATATATTTGTAGGACATATTATACAACTTAAATTTTTTTTATGTGTGGAAGTAGATGACATCAAAGCACAGGAGGCTTTTGAAATGGAGGATACTTTGAAAGTTGACTTTGGTGAATGAATTGAGGGCAATAAGGTTTGGTTGGATCTGAAATATGATGTTGGATTTTGATGGTTTGATTGTTAATGATTAGAGATTCATTATTAGTAGGTTTAATATTCACTTTATTCAAGTGGATGAAAGAGATAAATTATGGAAACATATTAAATTGTTATATATTAAACTGTTATTTTTTGTATGTTTATTTAAATTTTCAACTTGATAGAAGTGGATGAAATATATGGTTATCTATTAAATTGTTATTTTCTTTTGTTTATGTGAATTTAATATTTAATTTGTGTGGTAATAATTAATAAAAATAAATAAATTTAAAGTTAGTGTTGATCTTTGGTGATCCTTTTTATATAGCTTGAGTGGGCCTAATGGTTAAGAGCATGTATTTCCTCCTAAGAGGTCATAGGTTCAAAACTAGAGGGGTGTAGAGTATTTATGCCTTCATGGATTTAGCAGTCAAATCGTTGCGCGAAGGTGGTTCCCTTGTCCCACAAACAAGGTGGTTTCATATACCAATTTGGTCTCTGGCTTGGCCGTGTCCTTAAAAGTGGATAGGTATCATACACCAATTTGGTGGCTAGCCTGGACATGATACTAAAATTGGATAATATATAGTAATATAAATTATTGGGTTGTATTGATAAATTTTAATTTATATTTTAAATAAGTTTATTTCAAATGATTGAGAGGTATGATTGGTATGATTTGCATTTAAATTTAACTCTTGTTAATAGTTAAGTATATTAATATTTTTTTGCCATTAAAATAGACATAGAAACCTTTTAGTTTAATATAGAATATCAAACATACAATATTACAATTAATTATATAATATGAAATATGTATATTTATAATTTGTTCATTATCTAAACAATAATTTTATTTAATGATTAATTATTTTAAGTTACTATTATAGATCCACCTTAACCATAAATTTACTATGTGGCTATTGAGATCAAAGCTCTTGATACCATGAACCCAAGTTATTTAATTTCTCTCAGGGCCTACTTAATCCATGTTTAAGGTGGCTAGAGAGAGAGAGAGAGAGCCACTATTACAAAATGGCTAATTAATTACTAAAATAATGACTAAAATTTGCTTATAAATGATCATTTTTTCAGTGGGTGACCAATAGTAGCTAATTTACAGTATTTTATAATGCGACCAATTTTTAGTTGTTTTTAGCTTAGTCATTAATTGTCGCAATTAATTACCAAATATACAACAAAATATATTACTATATGATTGCCTAAGAAAACCAATTAATGACCAAAGAAATATGACAAAAAAGCTGGTCATGTTATAAGATATTGTAAATTAGCTACTAATAGTCATATATATGCAAATTTTAGTTGTGTTATAAAATATTGTAAATTAGCTACTAATATTTGTATATATGAAAAATTTGGTCATCATTTGTAATCATAAATTTATCATTTGCATTAGTCATTTATATTTTTTTGGCAGTTTCATATTCATTATATAAATGACTAATTTAATCATATATTGATTTTATTTGTGTTAATCATTTATCAATATAAATTATTAATTTAATATTTTTAGATTAATTTATATGTTCATTATTAATCAACATAAATTAATTAGTATGATTTTTCGACTAAATTAAAACAAATGTTGTACAATATTGTGCATGTTCATCTAATATGATAACACAAAGTTACAAGACTAAATAATACCAATTGAAAATAAAAATAATTTCAACTACATCAATTTTATTATATAAAATGTCAAGTATTACAATATGAGTTTCCAACTTAATACTGGTTGAATTACAATTTACACATGAAATATTGCTTCATCATTTCAAAACATTATCACTATGTTGCCATGGCATTGCAAGTGAATTCACCAACTCTAAATACTTGACCACCAGTCTCTATGTGTGTGTCTTATGCAAGATATTGGCTCTAAGGGTGTCACTACACCGGTTCTTTTCTATCTCATTTTTCATTTGTCACTTTAATGTTATTGTTCTCCTCTTCAATTTCTACTTCTTACCATCAATATTAAATTATTCTCCTGAAAACGAAAGGAAATACAATTCAGAGTATAAGACATGAAAAATGATGAATACTTGAATATAAACTAAAGTAGACTATAAAAGATTTATACGACATATACCTTAACATCAACAATGTTAATGTCATTTTACCCCATAAAAGCAAGAAACTCGAACAAGTTTTCTTCAGTTGGGGATAGTGGCCCTTATGTGGTCATATAACTTGTATAAACAAAGAAAATAAAACATCACCATAGAAAAATATACCTTAGTAACTTAGTTATATTCAATGCTTAGAGAAAGATTAGGCACAATTATGCCAACTAAGTTACATGTTAAAAAGCTCATGTTGTAGATAACTTGTTAAAACAAATAATTTGAGTTGTGATGTTTAATCCTTTTTGTTTATTCGCCACAACATTTCATTCTCTAATGCGTGAACTTGGTCAAGTATATAGAAAACATGTGCTCAAATAACAAAATGAAAGTAATTTTTTTTAGAAGTCATGAAAATATTTTAACAAAAAAAACTAAATGGATTTCAATTAATATCATGTAATAGTAAACTCATCTTCAAGCTTTGGATGTTTTTTAAATGGACATGATAACAAGTATTTTCAATTTCATATTTAAAATGCAAAACAAAATCAAAAGAAACATTTAAAATACAATCAAACAATAAAGAGATGATATGATGGAATGAACATTGCAATTATAAGAAATTTGTTTACCTACCTAGTAGTGTCTTGTCTAGCATTCATAAAACATTTTCTTGCCCAAAATAACCATGAGGTGAAAAAATCACAACATTAAAAACCATAGGAATCCTTGCTAGAAACATTTTCAAATTCAATGTCTCAAGTGCATGAAGGATCTCCAACAACAAATGAATAATATCGAAGACATGCTCTGCATTGTCTCCCTGTCATTTTTCCAATCCCATTTCCTATAACATGCCCACACAAGATTCAATTAACAATCAAACAAAGGCATAAAATATATATCCTTTACATAAAATATATATCTTTTGCAAAATCAAAGGAAAGCATAAAATATATATCGTTTTCATACGCAAACATATTGCTAAATTAAAATTCCTATATTTGGGGAGTTGTAGCAATGCAAAATATTTTCAAAGGGTATGTTGATGAATGATGTAAATAGTAGCATCCATTATCCAACATATCCAGTGGAATTTTCAAAAACATCAATAACATCTTATGAAGAAATAATGCAAATTACGACAACGTCACCATGCAAAACATTTCGATATGCGACCATGCAAAACTTGTCGATATGATTGGTGATATGCCATTTAAGTTGTACATTCTTCATTAATACCTAAAAAATGTCATTTGCAGATTTACAACAATTGATTTGAATGCCCTCTCTCACGATATATTTCAACATTAGATTTTCTTTTTCAGAATGTATGATGATCATCAAGAAGGGGTTTCTTAAAAGAACCTTCCTTGCCTATACAACCACTATATGATCTCCCTTGTCATAAATTATCGATCTCCTTGAAGCTCAGGCCTTTCATATCAGGAACAAAAGCAAGGAAAAAAAGGAATGTAACCCCAACAATAGTTATGAATACTATAAATGTTTTGGATGTGCCCAACACATCAATCAAAGATAGGAATCTCTCTAAAACAATCAGATTAAATATCAAACAAATTGTTGTAGCAAGGCCTCCACATATACTTCTATATTTTGAAGTATAAATTTTGGAATTGACTATACATGGAGTTGGTCCCGTGTCAAGTGAGAAGAAAGTTATATATAAAACCAAGTCACAAACAACAAGCCAACCATAGCTAATTTGACCGACATCATTGTACTAAGAGCAAGAATGATGGGAATAATATTACTCAGATGTTGGCATTTTTATTAATGATATCTGAGGGTATTAGTTGTGCCAGAGCCCGTAGTACAACACCCAACCTTATCCTTTTTTCGACATGACATATGGGTTGGGAAAACCCAAGCGGAAATGGGATGCTGGTATGGAAGGCCTCATACTCTGTTAAATTCAACAGTAAACTCAGGCCCTATTAGCTACATAGAGTTGCTAAAATAATGAGTTTTAAACCTTATATGAACTTTAAAGCCCTAACACTTGCAACAATACCCCTGCTAAGAAGGCTTGAAATTAGAAACATTTTAGGGAGATGGAAATGCTTTCATGTCATAACGACAAAATATTTTGATCACGAGACTAATTATTTTCTTGATCATGCTATCGAAATGAGATATATTTCAGCAAAGGCAATCTCACGAAAGGTCAACACTGAAATTTGTGAACAAAAATAATGTGTTTACACTCAAAAAGTTAATTTGGGTAATATTGCTACTATCTGTAATTTATTGAAGGGACATCGTTGGGATATGCTAGAGGAATTATCCTCTGAATTGATTCCATGTGTTGTAATTCAAGTATTGCTTGAAATCTAAGATAATTTTGGATTGGAAATGGAATTCTTCAATTGGTTAGGAAAACAACATATTATTCAACAAACTATACAAATTCACTTAAATTTGATTCATATATTGATAAGAGGAAAGTTGTATAGTGGTGCACAAGCTGTAATGGATCATTTTGTTACTACCTGCAAGGGTCAATCCTCAATCTCAGGCATTTTTTGGGCATTCATTTCTACATATTTAGGTTATTCGATACCTATAGTCCTTAAAAAGTTGAACAAGACTTGTGCATAATACAAAATGATGATAGAAGCTGTTGACATGTTACACATGTTTGCAAGTAACATTCATTGTTGCAATATGCTTATTAAATCTTTAAATCATATGGAACAACTGGAATTAGTGATGGAAATCTTTAAAGGAATGCAACAAAAGGGAATTTTTTCCAACTATTAATACTTGGAATTATGTCGTTGAAACTTTTTGTTATAGGGGTAAGAAACCAAAAACCCCCAAAATTATACAAGCCATCATCAAACGTGATGCATTCCTAACTTCTGTACCTATGATTTACTTATTGATGGATACTGCAAGAAAAGTAGAGTGTCAAAGGGTCTTGATAGTGTGAATGATCTCATTTTACAAGGAGGCTTTGTGTCTCAAATTAAAACTTACAATGCACTTATCAAAGGTCTCTACAAAATAAATAATTTTAAGGATGTCAACTGCCTCCTGCAACAAATTCATCAAAGGATATTGAAACCAAGCTTCAAAATTTATACAGTTTTAATTGAAACTCATTTCTAGAAGGGAAGCATGTTGTGAAACCAGCTCACAAAAATATAGAAAAGATAGATTAATGCCTTAGAAATTAGCCTCTTCGAGGGGGAAACCTCCTTTCTATTACACAAATGGACAATTTTTGGATGATCCAAGTGACAAGACCTCCTTTGTCTATATAGGAGTCTAAGGGGTCATAATATAGTCAGAGCCGACATAACAATAATAATGTAAGGGTACAATAATAACAATAGTGGGCTTCTATGGGGCACAATAATAACAATATGGGGACTACATGGGCACAACAATATAATAGGGGGGTTGTACTAATAACAATAAGGGGTTACACTAGTAGTATAAGGACCTAATATGCCCCTCTCCTTCAAAAATTGTTGTCCTCAACTCTTGACTAGTTCTTGATGCTTCTGTATAAAATTCTCATCCTTCCATGTGGAATCTTCAGCGGGTAAGTTCTTCCACTTAATGAGATACTTTGAAATTGATTGATTTCATAGTTGCCGACTTCTTGGTTCTATGAATGCTTCAGGTTTCAATATGAATTTTTCTTCCTTGTCAAGTTCTGGAAATATTGGTTGAACTGGGATCTTCAACAACTTTTGAATGAATTCCCACCCTTCTTTGCCATTCTTCCATTCATCCCTTGCTTGTTATATAAAATTTGGTTGGATAATTATGCCAACCTCTACCATTTTGTCAACCATATGTTCAATTTCACTCCTTTGGGCATATGGATATCTATAAGGCCTGATGTTTGGAGGAACACTTCTTAGAATCAAATGAATAGCATGATCACGGTCAAAAATACATGGGAGACCTTTGGGAGTCTCAAATACCTTGGAATGATTGTCCAAGGATTTTTGGAGATCTAGAGAAATAGAAGATTTCAATTTGGGAACCATTAGCGAACATAATTATGCAATTATGACTTGGTCTTATTTCTTTACAAGGTTTTTCATTCTGTTAGAGATGATTATCTTTCTTGATTTCCCTCTGATACCCCTTAATTCAACTTCCTTTCGTTCTGAAGAAAAATTCATGAAAAGTTCTTGAAAGTTAAAATCTATTGTACCCCAGGATTGTAGCCATTGGACTTTTAGTACAATATCAGTACCACCCATTGGAACATAAAGCATTGGGCTATTCAATACATATTCTCCCATGGGTAGCCTGATATTATGGCACTTTCAAAAGCAATTTATGGTTCATCCATTTACAACTGTCACTAGACACTCTGGTACTAGATATACGAAGAAATTCAATTCCTTGGCTATCTTACAATGAATAAAATTATGGGTACTACCCGAATCAATCAACACTATTACCTTTTTCTTCTTGATATGTTCTTCTATATTTATAATTTGAGGAGTGGTAATTCTGACCAATGCCTTACAAGATACAGTCGGATTCATTTCATCTTTCTCTAGGGTTGGTTCCTGGTGAGTAGCCTTTTCTTTTGATGTTTCTTGATAGTTTTCTTCTTGATATTTCACTGCTTGAACCTTCTTCTTCTTGATATGTCCTTCTATCTTGAGAGTTTGAGCAGTGGTAATTCCTGCCATTGCAATACAAGATATGGTTGGACTCCTTTGTTCTTTCTCTATGGTTTGTTCCAGGTGCATATCCTCTTCTTTTCACGTTTCTTGATCCTTTTCATCATTAGGAGGCCTTTCTTGTAGCAGCTTTGTCCCAGCTTCCTTCAAACCTTCCATGTCTTTCTTCAAATCTTCCATGCATTTCTTCCAATATGCTTTCATACCATTGATATCAACTTCCTTGGCATAGATAAAACTATTTATATTTTGCTTCTCTAGAATATATTTCACCCTTATATTCAATTTTTAAAAGTCCTCAATGTGCTTTGCTATTGAATCCTTTTGTTTGAGATTTATCAATTGGCTAAAGAAGGTGTTTCTCTTGGTGTGCTTTGCTATTGAATCCTTTTGTTTGAGATGTATCACTTGGCTAAAGAAGGTGTTTCTCTTGGTATCCTCATAATGTGCTATCATTTCCTCTATTAAAATTAACCATGTGACAAGTGGTTTACGAGAACAAAGCCCTTTATACCATAAAAACTGATTCAGTTCTAAATAATTAGATGCAATACATGATGTTCGTAATAGTGGTACACCATGTCGATCAAAATATTTCTACATCTGTAGTATCCAATTTTGTTTGTGAGAATAATTTCGGCAAAATCACATAAAAAATCATTTGTCGACGCGTTTCGAACCAACCAGTGTGGTTCATCGTCAGGACAAGTTAAAGATCCAATTTGAGCGATCATTTAAATAGGGACAGTAGGCCGTTCCAACAGCTAAATTTTCCTGAGTAACCGTTAAAGGACCCCTAACGGCTAGGTTTGACTAGGCCTAAGCGAGGGACCCAAATTTTACTAATTCTTTTATTTATCAATTTTATTATAATTATTA
>APFE030132372.1:20833-52905 GCA_000404065.3 Pinus taeda | reverse complement strand
GGGCATCATTTTGAAACACCTGCCAATCCTTAACATTGTTAGGGACCGAAGGTCTGTGTTTTATTTCAGCGGTGAAATAGTGATTTGGTTCAAAGGGAAGCTTGCGTGTGCTAGCAAAAGTTGCTAGACTGTGAGCTTGAATATTATGATCTCTTGAAATTTTGGCAAGCTTGAATTCATTGAAAGAATTGAGTATTTCGGTGGCAGCAACACTGTAAGCTCTCATTCTAATGTCATTAGTAACAAAGTTACCTTTCATTTGTTGTATAATCAAATCGGAGTCACCTAGGATGGACACTTTTGTAGCTCCTAGGACTTTGAGCAGTTTAATGCCTAAGAGAAAAGCTTCATACTCTGCCATGTTGTTTGTACATCTGAAATTGAGTCTATAGGCATGGCCTTCTGCGTGATTATCATGTGTATTGTAAATCCATACTCCTTCCCCTGCTCCTAACTTGTTTACAGAACCATCAAACTCTAAATACCGTGTGTTTTCTTGTTTTAGGTTTGTATTAAGAGTTTCAGTTATTTGAGGATTGGGAAGACTTACAATTTCTGTTTCGGGGGGTTCTTCTTGCTGTTTGCTGGTTGCCTTGACTGTTGAGACAATTTCATGGGTATTTGCAACCGATTCCTCATTGATGTATGTTTCTTGTTCCAAAGATAACGGCTTATCATCAGTTGGAGGATTGGTGTTATAATTAAATAAAATGAAAGAATCCATATCATAATGGATTGAGTAAATTGGAAAATTTTGGGGCTTTTCCTCACTGCTTACCACATACTTCATCAGCGTTTCTCTATACAGTCTCTTTGGTTGCCCAAAGACAGATATAGTGGCATAAGAGAGGTCGAGTTGAAGGGATCCTTGCAATTTTGCTCCCCACAATCTGGATAGGAGCATGCCATACTTTGTCGGAATGTCAGCAACTACTACGTCCATTAGGATTGTCTTGTTGGGGAATTGGACTACAGACACACAAAGGTCTTTAATTAAGCCTAAACATTTGACTTGACATGAGTCGAAGGAATATAGATCTTTGTATGGTCTTGTGACATCAAGGTTCAATATTTCCATTACAACTTTGGCATAAGGTTATGTGAGGCACTTGAGTCAAACATAGCATTATGCAATATTTTGTCATGTATGTGCAGACTGATATAAAAAGGTGGAACAGGTCCATATGTTGATTTTCCATTAACTTCGGGACCAAACAGCAGCTCAGGGGTATCGTCTAAAACGTTTACATCATCCCTGACCTCTGGTAGTTGAAGTGACCTTTGAATTTGTTGCCTATATACATCATGTTTGGCAAGTTCTGAGAGAGGAATGGATATCTTGAGTTTTCCAATCTCTGCTTCTAAATTGAATGGTTTTTCCAATGGGTTCTTGGTGTTGATAGCGGCAAATTTCTCTTTTTCAGGCATACTCTCTATGTTTTTTTTTGGAATGTCAATGTTATGATGAATGATAGTTTGTGGTATTTCTGCTTTGGGAGGATTTTTTAGAGTGTCGTTCAGATTTTCTTTTGGGGAGGAAGGAGGTAGAGGCCGATCAATAGGAGGCTGCATGTCTGTTATGTCTTCTACGGTTACCTGATGCAGGTTTGTGACAGAGCTATTAGCTGGATTTGTTATGGTGACATTGTCTTTAATTTTGTTGGGCTGTTTGCTATCTTTTGTTCTGCCAGATGCAGGGACATCAATGGTCCTTGTTCTCAACTTATATTGTTTGTGTACTTCATATACAACGGTATCATAACCTTGTTTGAAATCGAAAGACTCTCCCGACTTGGTCTGAAATTGTTTTACATCAGGGTAGTCTCGGTCCTCTTCAGTAAGAAAAATTTGCTGTTCATTTTCCGGATCTATCAGGTTCATATGAGTCCCATCTGTGGGCTCACTGGATGTAGATGCCTCTGCATAGTTTTCTTGGAAAGGAGGCCTAATATCATGGTCGGGACTGGCCCTTCCAACGTTTGTGTTTTGAGTTTTTCTAAAGTTCGGGTTCCTTATGGCATTGGGCTATTGACCTTCCCATGAAGTTTTCCTCTCAACACTGTCTACTCTATCTCCTAGCCTGTTGATGCCACTGATAATAGCATCTAGATTCTGATTGAAGGTTAAGGGTTCTTCCTTGAAGGTGGTTCTTCTCTCAGTTCTGGCTCTATTTCTTTTGGCAATTAGATTTGCCTCCACACTAACAGCAACATCTTGCATCTCTGCAAGGCTTTGAGGGGCTCTTTCCCTTAATTGATATGCCATCTCAGCATCAAAGCCATCAGGGAATTTTTACAAAGCGAGATCAGGTGGAGGTCTTAAATTTTTTGGTATTGCATTGTAAACATTATTAAACCTTGCACAGTAATCCAAAACCGTTTCCTGAGGTCCTCTTTTGATAGTATCATACTCAGATAGTATGTGTAGGGGATCTTTCTTTTTCTCCCATCTGTTAATAAATGTCTGGTATAAGGCTTCAGGGTTTAATATGGAATTGGGTGTAAGTGCCCTAAACCAGGTTCTGACATCACCGGTCAAACTTTGGACAAAAATCTTCATTCTCACACTGTCATCATCAATTTCATAACTCTCGAAGTAATCCTGCATTTTCTTTGTATGTTGTAGAGCGTTACAGGAGTTTGTGCCACAAAAATAGGTGATTTTAGTCTGGTAGTCCTGCGGCATAGCCCCGGGATTAGCAGTCAACTGTAAGGGCGCATATCTATTAGCCATGATGATGGGGATAAGCGGAAAAATTGGGGCAGCTGGGATAACAGGAACAACCGGGGTAGAAGGAGTAGTAGTGGTAGTAGGGGTATAGGATGGAGGTGTAGAAGAGCTTCTTGGAGAAGGGGGTGATGAACTAGGGGAACTTGGGGTTGATTGAAATAAAACTTTGACAGGGGTTGGAACACTGCTTGGCTGAACTGTTTCAGGACTCGCAGCAGTTGGGTGTTCTTTTTGCTTTTGTTTTCTAATGATCTTAGGGATTAAATTCGGATTTTCAAAAACAGCTGGGCGATTGGGATTAGGATTTGATCGTGTATTACGCATTTGCTTTTTAGGAGCCAGCTTCTAATCTATTTTTTGGAAAATTTTTCTAAAAAACACAGGTCGATCGAGACTTTCAAAGGTCGGTTTCTTCCTCTGTGGAGCTACAGACTGGTTTAGTGAGTTTATCTGAGGAGTTCCCCAGTGGAGTCGCCATTTTGTTATCACTCAGGTTGTCCCTTAGCTCTTGAAGGGATACGGCCGAGGTAACCACAAACCAATATTTGGACTACAGGTTCTAGCCCACCTGCAATCAGAGAGGGCTCTCTCTTAGTGTTTTAACTTTGTTGATGATGATTTTAGGCTAGTTGTCAGGTCCGGGATTCTTGTTTGTGTTTGGATAGAAGGAAGATGCTTTTAAGTAGAGAGGCAGCTCATGAAATGATAAGTTTCAAACCATTCGGCATGGAGTCATGGGTCAGAATTGCTAGTGCGTTTTCTTGGTCACAAGAGGAATATGGAGCGGGATAGCTGCACATAACACAACTTTCAAACTAAAAGATGAATGACATGTAAGGAATGAGAGGCACTTAAGAATCTCTCACTCAGCGTAGCAGAGGGAAGGATGATCTCTATCTAGGGGCAATGAAGAATCCCTGGATAACTGTCATGCGTGATAAGGTTAGAGCAAACATGAGCCATGTGGAAGTCATATTTATGCCTAAATAGAGGAAAACATAAAGAAACAACAGAAATTGAGCATAGAGTGTAATTAAACAAATTCTAAGCTAATCCTTTTTTTTGTTGTTTTAGATGGTAACTTATGAATGGAAAACAGAGGTAAGAAACACTTATTGAGTTATGCAACAGCACAAGAATTACATAATCACTCTTCAACCGCTAAAGACAGTGAACAATCCATTCTCCAAAGCTCATAAGCAGTCTTTGATCATAGAAACTATCAGGTATTACAGTGCGAATCTCTCCTGGAGCAAAATCAGCTAAGGATAGCTTGTCAACCAACCAACCCTTAATACAGTCTTGAGGGTTGTTTTTATAGTGCAAATATCTCAAAATATTTATTACAATCGACCTAAAACAGGTCAGCGAAAAGAGCTTTCTAAACCTAAAACTGTGCCAAAATTAAATGCAGGTAAATATCTACTGAACTGTGTCAGAGGTAGCTGGATCAAAAAGAGTGCAATGTGGCCCTTGGTGGCTTGACGCAGTACTGCTGGAATAACTATGCTTTGGGATTTGCTGTTCTGTTCTGGTGTGAGTTAAATGTGCAATAACGGTGATTTGAGAGCCTTGGGCGGCTTCGCCCTTTTCTTTGACTTTGCTGGAAGGTGTTTTAATTTTCACCTGCTTTGGGCCGCTGTTAAGATCTCCGCTGATACTCTTCGCCGCTACATTGATGGTCTCCGCCGCTTCCTGATACTCTTTGACGTGCTTTCTGTTTGGATATTTAATCTGATACTTTTTAATCTTTGTTCCTGGTCTCTCTTTGTCTTCAAATTCGTTTCATCTGGCAAAATCGGGCAATTTCGGGCTTTTTCGATGCAAAAAGGGCTAAGGAATTTCCCTAAACATTCCCCAATATCGCTCATTTCCCACAGCGATACGCGATTAGCACGAAGCGCTAATCGAGCATCGAGCGCGAAGCGCTAATCGCGCATCGAAAACTGCCTCCGTTTCTCGTTCCGGAGCTCCGAAGCTTGACTTTCACGCTTGCGCGTTTTTCCCTTTCTTTTTGCTGCTGACGTCAGCATGACGTCAGCTGTACGGCAGATGACGTCAGCCAAGTGACGTGGCAGGGTGACTCATATGTTACTGCGATGCGATAAACTTCTTCTGATGTGATCGCAATATCGCATCGACGGAGAACGAGAAGGTATTTATTTTGGAAATGCGACGCTTGCGACTACCGATCGCTGATATCGCGATATCGCATCGGGCAAAAAGTAAAGGGGCACACCTATGTGGTAAAAATATTGTGATATGCCGATGTGAGATGGCTCACTAGGATCGGAAGAATGTTAAGGCAATCGGCAAGGGTTTATTGCGATCGGAAGGAGTGAATATGTGCTTTTGAAGAGTATTTGAGGTCTTGGAAGGGGTCTGATAACCTAAAAAGGAATTTTATGCTTTGGAAGGAGTCCATTGCATTAGAAGATGGTTTGAAGGGGTAGCATGAGGGTTCTTGCCAAGTTTCAGATACACTGAGCAATTCCCGGGGGTACTTATGGTTATTTTCAACCAGGGGGAGGGGATATTTACTTAAGGGGATAGTTTTCATAGTTTTAGTAGGGGGATGGGGAAAATATAGGGAGTTAAATAATAATGTCAGTAGTTAATATGGAGATGACAAGAAAGCGCTAAGTTTCAGAGATCTTAGGCTTCAAAGGGGGAATAGAGCTTTGTAGAGAAAGTATGGATCCTCCTTGAGTGAAGCAAATCTTCACCCAGGCTAATGATATGGAGAATGATGAAATTAAGAGACATCAAGCAGATCTTGACCTCTTTTTGGGGAAATTATTTAATGATTTGGGGAAGAGGAAGAAAGGGAAGTTAGTTATGTCTGATTTGAGCTCCTCTATATGAAATCGCCTGATGACTATGACCTGAGTAGAGATGATACTTTGAAAACATAGAACTGATCAGAAATCAAGATTCTGCAACCTCAAAACTACTTACCCAGCCTACTTACCTAACATTTTTTCTTCTTCTGATTTGGGTGCACTTAGACTTGCAGACCCAGCACTTATATTTTTCTTTTTATGCCTTCCTATCTACAAACTACTCTTATTTCTTCCTAGGGCCCAGATTAAGCAGTTGGGCTCCTTTGATTCTCTACCTATCTAAGCATCTGCCAAAATTAAGCTGTTTGGACAGATTTTCATTCTCTATATTCTAAAACAGGAAATTGGAACCTAGGGAGACCAAGATTAAGCTGTTTGGACCTCCCTTTAGCTGAAAAATCTACAAAACTGGAATGACTCTTCAAAATTGGAATGCAGTAGATGAACTTTGAGTGGCACTCTTTCCTTGGTGACTGTTTAGCAAATATGGAGCATTGCAGCATGCAAAATATGACATATTTGGCCTGTAAAAATGTCAATCATGAAAAATGAGTAACCAACTGCAGCAGGAGGCTAACAATCAGGAAGACTACAAGTGATGAGGGGCAGGATCCTTGAGATACCCAAACTCTTGGATCATATCTTGCTACGGGAGCCCCAAAGGGAGAAGTAGCAGGATGGTGGATGTTATTAGAAACAGATGCAGATGAAGTGGCAGAGAGTGCTATAGTGCAATAGTCCCGAGCAACACAAAGAGGGTTGTAGTAGTGCGAGAGGCAAAAAGGGGTTGCAGCAGTGCAGGATGGCACAGAGAGGGTTGCAGTGGTGTGAGAGGCAGGGAGTTGTTGCAACAATGCAGAGGTAGTAGAGGGAGCACGTGTTAGTGGTAGAGAGAGCTTCAACATCAGGAGTGTTTCTAGCCTGATAGGTATGTCAGTGGTTGGGTGGATCAGTTACTTACTTCTAAGTAACTGAGTTGCAGTGCAGTAGTAGTTAGCAGAGCACGATGCAGCATGATGAGAGGGGGTTGTAGTGCAGAGGATGTTGGGCGGGGATGCCTAGCATCAGCACAGGTACCGGTGTCGTATGACTAGAGTGATGCTAAGTGTGGAGTATTACTAGAGCACAGTCCTCGCTAAGAGGGAGTGTTGATTTGGGGTAGCATCGTATGTGCTCTAGCCATGAAAATTGGTGGAGAGGCTAAAGCACATGAGATCTTGAAGACCCAGAAATGGTTTGGGCAGGTTATACCTGGTTTAGGAGATATTAAAATAATTAATATTTTTAATGGAGTTCCTAAGTCTAAACTTAGGTAAAATAAAATATTATTGGGTATTAATATAAAACTGGGTGAGAAGGTTCTAAATGACATGGATCAAGCCAAATCTAATCTTAGCTATTGATTAGAGAAGTAATCTTGGTCGTTGAAGGACCAACAGGAAAAGTATAAGAGGAGGCTTGAGGGTCAGTTGGAGAACATACCAAAGTGATTAGTCATTCAATTTTCTAGAGCAGGGTTTGCTAAGAGAAATCGAATCAGTGTTCAGTTGCAGCAAGGGGTAGTGAGTACGAGATGGAGAGGCAAAGATAGTGCCCAAAGACCAACGCAGAAGAAGAGAGAGGCATATGTTGAGCCAAAGGGAGCCACAGAGAGGCAGAAGGGACTGCGCAGAGGCCAAAGGGGCCTGCATCATCCACGCAGAGGTTGCAGGAATGACGAAAAGGGCTGTATAGGTTGCGCAGTGCCTCAAAGGGTTGACGCAGAGGGTTTCGGGCTGACACAAAGGCTAGGAGGGCTGATGCTGAGCTTCAGATTGTGCTAGAGAGGGTTTCGTGGCGTAGAATTTCTGAATATCTGCTTCCGGATAGAGAGGTATTACTGTCAGATTATTGGGTGAGCCAGTTTGGAACCAGTTGTACTCAGAAAGACAGCATAATAAAATAACCCTCAAAATTTTTCTACCGTTTTTCCCAAGTTGGGTTTTTCCGGGGATGAGTTGTCCAAAAATAATGGTGTCACTTGTGTGTTTTCTATTTCTTTCAGCTATTGACCTGTAGATGGTTGAGACTGTATTGTGTTTATTTCGATATTTATATGGTTAAATAACTTGTTCGTAATTAACAAGCAGGAGAAATAAACCAGAGAATACAAATAAAATTTCTAACAGGTAATAATTAAAAATTTCAACAAGATCCATCCTCTAGCTTCTCTCCAAACTCAACACTCTAGCAGAAGAAGGAAGTCACTAACCATTTGTGACATTTTCGTGGTGATTTTTGGCCATTTTGGAGATCTAAAATGAAATTTAAATTTTTTGCACGAGTTTCAAAACTTTTTAGGCCTTCTAGGCCTAGCATAAGCCTCATTTACTCTAGTTGCAACCCTCTTTTCCCTTGTCGTCCCCTTGTAGGTCCTCTTAGAGGCCTCGAATTCCATTTTGGGGAGCCATTTGACCCTCTAGTGGTCTCGACCTCCTGGCGGCATGTAATATTCCTAATGGAAATATACAATGTTAAACAAAGAAAACATAGTAGAAACACTTACAAAATTTACATCACATTTAACAACTAGAAATCTCCATGAACTACACTAATCTGAGCCATTTTATTAATAAATAAGAAGGTACAATATATTGCTAGAAAGAGTGCCCCTGGGCTTGCTCAAGGCAACTGAGCTATGCCAAAATGAACAACAATAAATCCCTCTCAAATCTACTGCTGCTCTCTCCTGGCACTGCGCTAAACTACCTAAAATATATGTTGTTATCTGCAAAGAAATGTTGTTAGGGCCTCCTCAGATACTCTGAAAAATCTGGGAAATTAACCACGGGCTCTCCACCAATAACCCACAAAACCCACAAAGGAATTGGCCAAATGTTGACCTTGGAATTTTGACCCAATTTTCCTTAGCTCCTCTAGCTAATGGCTGAGTTGGGGCCCCTATTTGACCCCTCAAATCTACCTAGAAACTTCTGCCAAATTAATCTTGGCCTCTCCTCAATAAACCCAGAAAGGTTCTGTCCTATTTTTGACGCTCCAAAATTGACCCCCAAATGCTTGGCCCTCCTCCACAAGCAGAATATGTAACCTCTAACAAATACTATGTTTTCCGCTTTGCCAAAATTCTAGAAAAGCCCCCACAACACTTCCCTAGACTCCACCTCAAGTTTCAGCCCCTAACTCTCTTCACTCCATAACCTCCAAGCATGCCTCCTCCAAGAGCTACGTAGTCCTTGTAATGCTGTTGCCAATCCTCTCCACAAACTCGCACTCTCTGTTGCTAGTACAAACTAGTATAGGTAGGAACCCCTCCTTGGGTTGGCGCTCGAAGTCCACTGAAGCAAGGGCTAAGATCTCCGCTCAGAGACACTCGTGTGCTAAACATCACTACAGACTTAGCTTTCACTCAAGTGTGCTATGCGAAAGACACAATTTCTAAATAGATGAATGAATGACCAAAATGAGTGCCTCTTTCTCTATTTATCAAAGAGCCTCCAAGATTCCCATGTGGGCCCAACTTGACTTTCCCCACCAACTTCGCTCCAATGAGAGTGTCTTCCACATTTGGGTCGTAATTCTCCATGGGGTGGCCCCCACACTCTGCTAGAACCGCAATATTTCCTCGGAACCCACATCTCCTAAGTGAAAACATGAATCAAGACAAAATTGGGAAAGTTTGATATTTCCCTTAGAAATATTGCTAAATGGGAATATCATAGTCCCCCCCACTAAAACGCTGTTTGTCCTCAAGCAACTGCCAAACAATTCTCTCTCTAGTTGTTGCTCCCCATTGTCAGTGCAAAAATGTGCTAGGGTCCTAGATGCGCCATTGATTCGTCTTTGACCTCTGCATTGTCCTAACATGAAAGAATCCCTCAATACCAAGATCCCAAGCCATCCTATCCCACCTAAATCTCCCCTCGCTCTACTCACTATCCTTCCCAGTATAAGTATGAGAAGTCCCTTGTATACCACCAATGAGTAGGAGATCATGATAATGTGGCACTATTCGCAACTACTCGTGAAGTTGTCCTACCATGTAGGCCATCCCATGCACTCCAGGAGTATACTCTCGAAGACACCACCCAATCACTGCAGAGATAGTGTCTTGCTCATGTGAGCTTCTCCTGATATCATCACGTTCGCCCACCTACCATGCTAATGAAGTCCCCAATGCCATCAAAGAATCACCAACTCCCAATGGAAGATCTGAATGATCTTCCCTTATAGAAATTAGCTCATCCCCAAGGGTGGTTGTACTGCCAAGTCCTATGATGCCCAGATCCTACATTAGTCTAAAAAGGGTGCCACTATGCTATAATTACGTAGCTCTGATCATGACAGTCCTCCTTTCATGCTCAAGTTGTATCCACCTCCCTTGGGACCTGATAATAAAACATCTATGGAGTTCCAACGCATCTGGACCAAGCACCTCCTTGATGTCACCTCCTACCCATCCAACACTCACCCTGATGCATAGTGATAACAAGGAAAACCAACCTTGCCATGTGATCAGGGCCTCAACGCTCCCCCACATGTCAAACCAAGGGTGAGTTGGGTCCTCCCCTGTCTTGATCCCACTCACCACGAAGCATTGTGTCCCATCAACCAACCAAACCCATAAATAGCATGGCCAGAATGATTGTGGCATAGTCTTGACAGCTGATGGAACCAACCTGTACCATGTCTCAGGTCCCTGCGTGCAATCAATATATGAACTCCATACATCAGGAACCCATCTCGTGCATGTGACCCAGCCCTGCGTCAACCATACCACACCATGGGATCTGTCATCATGCCTCCTAAACGTGCTCCCCAATACTGCTCGGAGTCTAAACATCCACCTGTAATCAAGGCCCACCAACCGTTGTAGATTCTCCAGAGACACCTCAGAATGTCTCACCAAAAGGGGATCATGTATCACCCTGAGTGTGGGCTCAAGGGTGGTGCAAGTGCTACCTCTACAAGAGATTAGACTACCCCCAAGCCTACATCCACCAACTCACGTCCTAACCATATGCCACAACTGGAAAGCCTCTCTCCCAATGCATTGTGTTCCATTCAACTATCTCAGATGAACCTCATGGGTAATGTTGCTCGTGATGAGAGCATCAAGAGATCATATCCATGTCCCACGTGTCAGTGTGCAATGATGGAGAGTGATAAATGGAAGCTCGTGGTCGTCCCTGTGATCAAATCGCTCTCCCAATCTAAATGTGCCCAACCCAATGGTGTGCCTGATGCCCTTGTCAGGATATCTCTCTGGCAGCAACACTCTGACAACCTGTTGTGCACCATCTTGCTTGGCTGCGCACAAATACCTATCCCTACAAACCTCTACATAGCACTGAACTTTGTGGCACAACTCCATGCACCCTTGGATACCAATGCTCAACGCCATGCCCCCATGTACCATAGTAATCCCATATGTGCCCATGCAACCACCATGCTGCTAGTACACCTCCCACGAAGTGATATACACCTCCGCATCTACCTTGGTAGACTTGAGAGGCCTAACTCCACACCTGCTAGAGTGGATATCTCTACTGTGTCGATCCTCAGTGACTCTTGTTCCTAATATACCAATGGGAGAACATCATCTCCATACAATGCTCGGTCTAGTGGCCTAGCCATGCTACGTCCTCCCAGAGAATGCTAATCATCTTGCGACCCGATGCACAACCAACATGCTAATACAATCCATGGAGCCTGCTCACAAACCGCCTATCCACTAACGCCGACTAGAATTCCCCTAGGGAATGTATGTGCTCAGTCACTGAGTTGACTACCTCATCAATGCCATAGCCATCCCACATGTCTGATATCAAATAGGGAGTTCCACCTTAATCCCAATGCCAACCTGGGCCTTCAGTGCCCTCGGTGTCTAAGAGCTCCCACTAAGCTTTACTCCAGACTATGACCATCTCCATCAGTCTAGTCCACTCCATCGGGTACCAATTCATAATCTCTTGCCATCCAACCCTAAGAGAGGGATCGAATGCACGAACTCCCGCACATAAAACAACCTCCACATGCAGATGTTGGACCTTGTGCAACTCCGTTCGTCTCATCCTACTATCGAGGTCAACCCATGAGATCTGAATAGGTAGCTCTATCTCCCTCTCTCCAATGGAAAAAGGTGTCCTAATAGTGTTGCTAACCTGGTCATCCCCTCTAGTATGTCTAGACAACTTTGCCTCTCTCAACCCAATGCGTAGGGGTGGGTTGATAACGTTGTAGATTCTGTCAGTGCACCTCTGAAGCAATCTGTGTTGGAATCCCAACATGTGGTTTCTATGTTGCCCCTCATCAATGGCTAGCCCAAAGGATGGTTGCACATCTTCCTCCATCATGGTTTCAACATGAGCCTCCAACTGCTCCTCCATAGACAACCCAACATGCAAGACATTTTCATCAGTTAGTTGTATGTGGTTGTCATTTTGAAGCTCTGTCATAGACTGGGATGCCTCATTAGTGGATACCTCATCAATGGATGTGTGCATAATTGCCTCCTCCAATCTATCTACTGGGGCCACCAAAGGAAACTCCAATAGGGGTGACTCTCATGTCACACTAGGTGTATCCTCGTGCTCCTCTTGCGTGCCATTTTCCTCATTCTCAACCAGCTATAACGTATCTAGATGAACGCCCTCCTCCATGGGTATGTTCTCTCTCATCTCGTCATTACCTTCGCCTCCCATCTTCATCTCTGCAGTATTACTACTAGTGTTTCATTCAATAATCATGCTCCTCTTATTCTCTTCATCTGCAGGTTGGCAACTATTGTTTCTTCTTGATGCCCTTGCTGACAACCACTCTTCGAGAAGCCCCGCTAGTCTCTCGATGCTCCTAGTAACATTTTCAAATTTCTCCTACTGAGATATTTTTGGGCATAAGTTCAATCTAGAAAATAATGTGGGACTAGTGTTTTAGCCTCTGGGATTCTAGTCCATAATAGCACTTGAGAATTTGTGTGATTTAGACCCACAACTGGCCAAATCTTTCTCTAATACCACTGTAATATTCCTAATGGAAATATACAATGCTAAACAAAGTAAACATAGCAAAAACACATACAAAATTTACAGCACATTTAACAACTAGAAATCTCCATGAACTGCGTTGATCTGAGCCATTTTATTAATAAATAAGAGGGTACAATGTGATGCTGGAAAGAGTGCACCTGGGCTTGCCCAAGGCAAGTGAGATAACCCCAAATGAACAAATAATAAATCCCTCTCTAATCTATTGCTTCTCTCTCCTGGCTTTGCGCAGAACTACCTAGAAAATATGTTTTTGGTTGCAAAGAACTAATGTTAGGGCCTCCTCCGATGCTCAGAACATTCTGGGAAATTAACCTCAAGATCTCCACCAATAACCCACAGAAACCTAGGAAGGAATTGACCAAATGTTGACCTTGGAACATCAGCCCAATTTTCCATAGCTCCTTTAGTTGGTGGCTGAGTTGGTGCCCTTGTTTAACCCCTCAAATCTGCCCAGAAATTTTTTGCAAATTAATCTTGGCTTCTCCTCAATAAACACAGAAAAACTCAGAAAGTGTTTGTCCTAGTTTTGACGCTCCAAAATTGACCCCCAAATTCTTGGCCCTCCTCCACAAGCAGAAAATGTAACCTGTAGAAAATGCTACGTTTGCTACTCCACAAAAATGTTGGAAAATCCCCCACAACGCTTCCCCAGACTCCACCTCAAGTTTCAACCCCTAACTCCCTTCACTCCACAAACTCCAAGCGAGCCTCCTCCAAGAGTTGTGCAGTCCCTGTACTGGTATTACCAATTCTCTCCACAAACTCGCACTCCTTGTTGCTGGTGCAAACTGGTATAGGTAGGACTACCTCCTTGGGTTGGCACTCGAAGTCCACAGAAGCAAGGGTTGAGATCTCTTCTCAGAGAAACTCATGTGCTAAACAACACTGCAAACTTGGATTCTGCTCAAGTGTGCTATGTCAAAGACACAATTTCTAATAGATGAATGAATGACCAAAATGAGTGTCTCTTGCTCTATTTATCAAAGAGCCTCTGAGATGCCCATGTGGGCCCAACTCGACTTTCCCCACCATCTTCGCTCCAATGAGTGTCTTCCACATGTGGGCCGTGATTCTCCATGGGGTGGGCCCCACGCTCCACTAGAGCCACAATATTTCCCTTCCTTCCTAATGTTTGGGCCCACACTTAATCCCAAAATTCATGTGGGACCTTTGAACCCACATCTCCTAAGTGAAAACATGAATTAAGACAAAATTGGGCAAGATTGATATTTCCCTTAGCAATATTGCTAAGTGGGAATATCAAACGACAGCCCTTAAGGCTAGGCCGCAGCCCTAAGGGACTTCTTCCCTTAGTAACAGGACTAATAAGGCTTTCGATTTACTTTCGGCCTTCACCTTCCCTCTACTAACCTCTCTCCTCCTGTTCTCCCTCTCGACCTCCCTCTTCAGCCTTCTTGTAGGCCTAAAAGCCTCTTTCCCTAGGGCCACGACCCTTTCTTTAGCCCTGACATCAAGCCTTGAGGCTTCCTCCCTCCTTGCCATGGGCCTCTTTGGCCTCCTTCCTAAGCCACTACCTTCCCTTGGCCTTTTTTCCCTCATCATTACCCTATCTTGGCCTCTTTTTAGTCATTGCATTGGGATAATAGTTTATTTTGCCTCAAAATCTTTGTGGTTGCAGCAATATCCACGAGATTGTGAGCTAACATTGGTGATTGCAGGTGGTCTAGTCACGAAGAAATTTTTTGAGCAAGCAAGTGGGTCATCGCCAAGGCCTAAAGGCCAATTGGTTTGCTTCTTCAAACCCTCATTCCCTCGTTGTATTACTTACATCCATTTAATCATTTGATAACAATGACACAAGACTCATAAGTTGTCTAGCATATTGCTAAGTCACTTGCATCAATTGGGCATTCATTGTTTGGCTTCTTTCATGAAAATTGGATGACTTTCATAAGCATATTAAGATGTAATCATAATAGTGGCATTGGCATCTAAAGAAACCTAATTCATTGAGAATCTTTTGTTAGAAAAGTAGTTTAGCATTTGGGTTGTCTCATTTACATTTTTTCACTCATATGAATTTCATCTCTTGCATCCTAAGTGCTCTAATTGGAATTAACTATGTCCTAAAAGTTGAATAATTTCTCATTAAATGTCATTGCAACATAAGTTACATAAAGGCTTCTAATAGTGTTCAAGGCTCTACTGTGAAAAGGATCAGTAATAATGGATTTTGGTTTAGTTGCTACATTGATTCATACAAATAGATCTAACATTGTGTTTTCTTGTGAGTTTCATAATTTCCAAAGTTATAAAGATGTTTGCAACTTGATCATCATTTAAACAATATTGCACTTCAAGAACATGGTCATGAATGAGCTTTCCGATGAAGTACATGTGTAGTTCAATGTGTTTGTTGCGATGATGTTGGACTAGATCTTTGCATAGTTGAATGGAACTTTGATTATCACACCAAAGTGTAGTCGGATGTTGCTGCTGAAAACCAAACTTTGACAGGATCTGATGAAGCCACAGGGTTTCCTTACTATCTTCAATGGTGCCACGATACTCTGCTTCTGCTGAAGAAAGACAAATGACACTTTGTTTCTTTCAAGCCCATGTAATAGGTCCAGAACCAAGAGTGAAGACATAACCTGCAGTAGACTTCCAATCATCAAGGTCACCAGCCCAATCAGAATCAATGAAACCAACCAATAGAGGATATGCTTCTACACTGTAATGAATCCCAAACTGAACTGTACCTTGAACATAATGAAGTTCTTTTACTTGTTTTCTAATGACTTTCATATGGTTTTTGCATAAACCGAGCAACAAGGACAACAATAAAGGAAAGGTCAGGACGAGTATGGGTTAGATACAAAAGTTTTCCAACAAGCTGATGCTATAAGGTAGCATCAACTTCAGGGGAAGTACAAGTGACTGAAAGTTTGGCTCCAGACTGAAAGGGAGAAGGGGATGGCTTACAGTCTTCCATGTGAAAGTGGCGTAGAAGATCACAGGCTTCCTAACCAACCGTTTTTTTTACAAAAAACGGCTAGTCAGGTAGAAAATCGGCCAAATAGGTTGGTTTGGTACTAAAACCAGCCAATTTGGCACCCAATCGGTTCTGACCAACCAACCAATCAGATTTGTTAGGCTGGTTTTTGATATCTTAGGGAGCTAACCAACCAATTTCACCAATTTTGGGTTCGACCGGACCGGTTTTTAAAACTAGGGCTAGAATAGAGTGGGAATGGATTAGAGTGACAACCCCTGCCCTGAGTTGTTTCCGCACTGTGCCTATACATGTAATATCCCTTTTAGGATTTCTCCTCAAACCCTAGCAAACCCCAACCAGAAAAATGCACAAGTGGTATAATAGCCGGAAACTCACAGAGATAAAATAACAGTAGTGCAACAGCAAACAATAATGTACGCATGAAATATAAACAGATACTCAAGAAATGCAGCGAGAAATGCTAAGCCATTTATTATACTGAGTAATGGACAGAGTACAACAGGTGATCAGGAAGATAACACCTCGACTTGCATAAGGCGAGTGAAGAAATACACTCAGAATAACAAGGAAATGGCCTCTCTCTGAACTACGTCCAAGCTGCTGGAGAACTGTTGTGCTACTGCTGTTGCTGGAATCAAGTGAGGATTTGGGGCTGCTCCCCTCCTCAGAAAATGCTGAAACTTTAGAATCAACCTCTACTCAATAAACCCAGAAAGCTTTCCTGGAATAGCTGACCCCCAAAAATCACCCCCTTGGGGATCTGCGTAGTCCCTCAATGCTCTGTGCTGCCACTGAAAGAAACCCTCCAGAACTCTGCCTGGAGCGCTGCCAAAATCCTCCAATATGTAAGGGTTGATCCCTTGCTCAATCACCCAGCACAAATCCTCCTGAAAAACCCCAATCCGAAACTCCTGCCAGAAAGAACTGCGTCATCCCTCTCAAGACAACACAGTCATCCACAGTGCTCAATCCTCCTGCAAACTAGCAATGAAATTGCTGCAAAATATTGATGGAACCACCTTGCCCGAGAAGGCACTCGAAGCCCCCCGAGGCTAAGGGTGAGATCTCCAAATAGAGACACTCAATGCACTAAATAGTGCTACAGACTAGCTAAACAGCCAGTGTGCTATAAGTCGAAGTGACTAGCTCAAATGCACATAATTGAATGTCAAAATGAGGAGGCTCCTCTCTCCTTTATAGTGTTGGCCCCTCTCAACCCTAAAGCCAACCTTCTCCAATGTAGCCCCCCTCTTGCCACGTGTTCCTATCCATCTGCGCAGTCCCTCCAAGTGTATATGTGGGCCCCTCCTCTACGTGGTCCTTTGGCCCCCCCTGGCTCCCAGTTAAGTTACAACATTGTGCTACTAGGGAGTGAATTTATTCTGAAAGTGAGTTATGTCACCCTTTACTCACCTTTTTATTCATAACTAACTATAGAAGGCAAAATTGAGCAAAAATCGAATATTCCAATTAGCCATGGCTAATTAGGAATATTATAGTACAATCTGAGCAACAATAGGGGGCATGACAAATTAAAGGGTACACTAGATATAAATTTTGAGGGGTTGGGGCCTAAAGGTGAGTGGTGTTGGTTCACTTGGTCACTTTGGCTAGTTTTGATCAAGGAAAACCCAAGTCAAGTTTTAAGAGGGGATTGTTTGGTAAACTTGACTTGGTGAAAGAGTCAAAGTTACTTGGTCAATAGTGGCAGTTTTGGGCACGTGGTTTTGGTTTCCCATGGTTTTTTGCCCATGGATTGCATGTAATGAAGCACTTAAAAGGCTTCGAAATAATTCATTGTAATGTTCCAGGGATGTGAGTGGTGAAGGCTCACTTCGCCAGCTTGGCTTTGCTCGGCCAACACATAATAATAGAATATTCTATTAGCTAAGTTTTCACCGAATTAGGGCTTTTTAGGATAAAACTTGTGTTTTTTTGTTTTTTTCTTGGTTATTTTAATCCTCTCTCAGTAAATTTAATTTTCTCTCCAACAATTTTAACAAGCCCACCATGTCATCCTTCATAACCCCCTTTACCGCTTTCATCTTCTTATTTCACTTTAATTCTATAATTGAATTAAATTAGGACGCCACCTATACCATAAAAATTATCTTTTATAAAAATGAGACATCATTTGGATGTAGATGTTAGACATTCAACCCAAATATAGGCCCTATTGCAGTTAATATTTGTACAACAAGCCACCCCCAAGCTAGGGCTATGAATCCAAAAATATAGGCATCTTTGTTGAGATTTTTGGCCTGTGCACTCTTATCACAATCCCAATTCTCTTTCCTCATCATACTACACTACCCATATAACCAAATCCCCTTCTTTTCAATGTAATTGCTCGAGCTATACCACCACTTTCATGGGCTCTCGCATAGACTAGCCAAGACACCCTTGGCTAGGAATTACTTGGATTCTCAACTATCACTAATTGTTATAAATGCCTTTAATTCCTTACGTACACATGCATAATTTACACATGATTTCCTTTTCCATATTTCATTAAAATAATAGAATCTTTCCTGGGTACTCAAACAAGTCTTACCATACAACCTTTGGCAAAAGACCAGGAATCCCCAAATGACAACCAAAAACCATGGAATATGTAAGCATGTTCCCGACTCAACACATGGCTCTCAAAGAAACACACAAAACTCAATTTTCAGACTAACTTCAAGGTGGCTATGACATAGGATGGCATAAGAAATGAATTAAGATAAAGAATAACATATTATAGTTTGTTTTTCCCCCCCTTGAGCCCCCACGATCCCCTTGTTTCCCTCTCTTGTGGAATCATAGCAACCCCTGTTCTCTTCATTCTTGTGTGCATCTATTGATTTATTATACTATTACTTTCAATGCACAATACATTGCATGGAATTTGGCCATTCATTGCATATATGAATATACATTGCTAATCTGAAGATCATAATTGGGCTATAACACATGAGAAAATTGTGAGTGTGGTAATTTCAATGCTAAAAAACAATATGCATATGTAATCATAGTTTTATAATATTTTTTACAAATAGAGTTGTCGTTGATGACAACAAGATGTCATTGATGTCAAAGGGAGCATGAGACACCAGTAGTAAGACCATCCTTGATGACCAAAGAAGTGACATGA
Organism: Pinus taeda; assembly: GCA_000404065.3. Lineage (NCBI taxonomy): Eukaryota > Viridiplantae > Streptophyta > Pinopsida > Pinales > Pinaceae > Pinus > Pinus taeda. Next base: position 34,170 of record APFE030132372.1, on the reverse strand, counting down.
CTCTTTGTGAAGTATTATGATAGCTTGACCTTTCGCAAAGTTTCATTACATAACGATAGAGGTGCTTGAAGTTATTTGAGTTTTTGAAGAAGTTTAAATGCCCAAAATATCTTACAAATAACATGATTGCGTAGTGTTCATTGATACATTTTCCAACGGTATATTTTGCTTAGAAAAAATCCTCCCGAATGAAAAGTCATGGCCAGTTGAAAATATATATTAATGGGGGCAAAATTTACAAGGAAAAGTTATAAGGCCAAACCCAAAATATTGATTTTTTAAACATCGTGCAAGTGGGGAGAAGATCCACCATTGGATAGGGAGATCAATGGCCACAAGTGCATGGAGTTGTGCACTAGTTAACACAGTTAAAGACCATGCAAGTCTCGAACCAATCCACTATGTCCTCAATAAATTAATGGTCGGTTGAAGGAAAATATGCTCGATGTTTAACCAATCCAAGCGGACCAATAGGATCTTGACACGTGGAAAGGATGTATTTGTAGATGATGTTAGCATGTTGATGTGGAACCACCAAAGATTGCCATGTGGCAGACAAAAATGGCAGTTTCAACTATCCAATGAGTGTGTTTTTGGGTGACATGTGGCCCACTCTAGGTATGCCAGGTGGCTGTTGCAACATCATCAATAACATTAGCAAATTGACACCCATTGACCCTTAGGTCTAGGTCATATGGGCTTGGTCTTATGGCTTCTAGAAATGTTAGCTATGGGTTTAAAGTGTTAGTCTTATGGTCAACTGGGACCACCATGTGACCACAATTAGTCATGTGACTGTGAGATAAATGCAAGGAGGAGCAACGATATAGATTCGATCGAACAATGAACAAGTTTTTATATGTTAACTATTTGTGAAAAGTTCGGTACAATGATTTGATCGTTTGGTTTTAAATACATGACATGGTTTGGATTGGTTTTGATTTTTTCTATTTGTTGTGGAATTTTGGCTATGAATTGGTTACAGAGATCTCGCCATGTCAACTCTTTGGAAGGGTTCAAATCCATTACAATTTTGTTGTGCATGTTTTGAATCTAGAGTGTAATCTCTTTCATGTGGAGATCTTGTCACAATATTGGGATCTAGTTTTGTTACAGTGAATCAACAAACTTGCGGAGATCTCATATATTTAGTGGAGCATGAAGTTTTGGCAGAGGTAAGTTTCAGCAAGAGTTTAAAATTGGAAAGGGTGTTCATATGAAAATAATATATGGTGGAAGCATATAATGGAAGCCGAGTCTCATTATTGATCTAGTTATATTTGGTTATGCTTATGTTTAGATGGTTCATGGCTTGTTGCTATATTTTTTTTTAACATAGTCTGGGCTCTACACATTGAATTAATCACTCAAGGTAAGCAATCGATTTACATGTGAAATGACTGCACGATCCAATAATAAGGAATCCCAATTGGCTCAGACCTTGACACATAGATGCATCATAAGTTGATGTACGCAGTTCACACTATATGAATCATGACCTCGCTCCATGCATGTGGATACGTGGTCTGACAGTAAACAATACTTGATACAAATACAAGAATTCCCAAATACAAACAAGCATAGACACCCAATTTCATAATGAATAAAGTAGCTTTTGATCAAAATACCACCTTCCAACATGTGTTCTTGGAAAATGCGCGAGGTAACACATCACTGATGTAGGTGGTAAAGATATGAATGGCACATCACATCGACTACCAATGGCTATCAGGGGTTGATGGCTATCAGTTGGAAGAGATGAATAGGAAAAAAATTTCTCCAAGGGGTCACTCACTTTTGGTGGGTAACAATACCAATGAGGACAAAAACTTCTAGAATGAGTATGTAGCTTCTCAAAGAATGAGAGAAGAAGAATGAAGAAAAAAGAAAAGGTGGTAGGGAAAAAAGAAAGAAAAGAGGAGAAGACACTAGGGTTGTACTAACAATGTCAAGAACCAAAAATTTAGAGGAAGGATACTTTGGATTGATGATTAAGAAATCATATAGCTGCAGTCTATAGGATGTACCAACCAATGCCAATATTACAAGGAAGTGATAGGAGAAAGGAGGATGGTGACCATTCCCATCTAGGAAGAAGTTATCTCAAGTCAGGCCCTACTTGAGACAACAATCTAAATAGAACCAATCACTATTAACGTGACCAAAAATATAGGAGACAAAAAGTGAATAGAGAGAGAGAGAGGCAAAAGGAAAAAAATGGAAAATATTAATACTCATCATTACTATGAATGATTAGCAGGTTATGTAAGGATTTCCAAATCTAATAAAAAATCTCTCATGTCCAATATTTGATTCAAAGAAATGTTACATGGATTTATTGTATGCAATATGGTAGCAAGCAGGTATAAGAAAAGAATAATGACATAGGAAGATTTGAAAATGAAATAGGAAATTAAATAAATACCCATGGCTAGAATTTGATGATTTCTTGGAGTGAGGGGCGCTTATGGACCATTTCATCACTTGATTGATGGAAATTTATCATTCTTGGAGGGTAATCATTTTGGAGAGTTTTTATTCCCACACATATGGGTTATTTTGGCACTTTTATTATGCTTTTTAGCTATCTCAAGGTCGGCACCTTTAACCTAGTGGTACACTTCAAATAGCTTTTTTGGGCTTTTCTTGTAAAATTATAAATTGGACTTAGATACCCTCATAAAATAGAGGGGAGTGCATTCACTCACTTCTTCTCTAGAGGAGGGTGCATTAGCTCTTGTCTTTCTTTTTGGATTTGATATGATCATTTATAGAGCAAATTGTCTTGGGAAGGAGATTTTTGCATGGAGAGACTTTTGGGATTGATGAAGCGATTCCTCTTGGAAATGTGTAAGTTTATTGTCACATTTTCTTCCATTTTGCATGCTATATTTCTGAAATTAGGGTTTCTATGAGTGTCATATTAACAATTGCAATATATTTTCTTGAAATCTTGATTCTTGATGGCATGTAAAATATGTTTTGAAAGAATCCATCAAGGGAACTGGGTTCATGCATCCTTTGACCTCAAAATATTCCACATAGAGAAGTAACTAGGGGTTTCTAAGTGACAAAATTCAATCTTTCACCCTCTTCATCCAAGGCCCTCTGCCATTGACCTTTCCCTAATTGTCTCCATTGTCGAACTAGATAAAAGCTCTAATCTAGTAAATCTTCCCTTCTTATTTAATTTCATGGAAGCTAGAGTTGGGGTTAGCTTAAAATATGCATTTTATCACAATTTTATGTCCATATTGTTGAAGAATCTAGGACATCTAAGTAGGATGAGATTCGTCTGATGATGATAACTATTTGTAAGGTACTTTTTACTTTTTCTTATTAGCACAATCTTCTCTTATTATTATTAGAGTGTGTTCTCTAAATTCATCAAACAGTTACCAAAAACAAAAGAGACAAGAACACAAGATGTTGGCTCTCAGCCAAGGAAAAACCTCTCTCTCATAGAGAGAAAATCCTTCTGCAAATTTCTTTTATTCAGACTTCAATTGACAAATGCCAAACCCTAGAACCTTGACCAGTAGATCCTCCAAGCACAAGACACAATTTTTCTTCCTTTTGTTCTTCAAGCAATGCCTTCTTCTGCTCCACACCTTGATCTCCTTCTTCGCACTTCTTTTGGCAACTGATAGTGCTTTTCTTCACTCTTTTTTCGACAACGACAAAAACCTAGGTCTCCTTAGAGACCTCTTCTTTGGTGTCTTCCTTTCCTTCTTTACCTCGCTAGGAAGTCTTCCTTCTCTTTGATACTTGGGCTAGAGAAAGAGGTTCTTCTTGAGATATACTTCTGAGTTAAAGGTTCATCCTCTTAACCCTACTATAGCTCTGATTTCTTCGCACGTGTGGCTGATCTAGGGCTTGAAATAGACTCTTTTACTAGCTCTCTTTCTTCACTTTACGTGGGACCTACTTCGTTTGAGATGGAGGCCTATTAGGAGCCTTTTCTTAGCTCAATTGAACTTTATTATGTTACTACACTTGTGGATCTGATGTGACCGCAGAAACAACCTTCTTTCTTCGCACATGTGACAGAATTTGGCCCCAAAACAGTCCCCTAAAACTCGGATTCCTTTCTTTCCTTCTTCGCTAGCATAGAAGCACCTTCTTGCTCTTTTTTGCACCCCTTTCTTGACTTTCTTTGTCGCTGATTTCAGAGATCACTTGGTGGTTCATTTGTGAGGTTGAACTGCCCTATATATAGGATTTTGTCCCTCCTATTTGGGCCGACTTGAGCCAGTGAGGCTAACTTGATTTTAAGTTCACCAACAATTCATTTCTTGAGCCGACTTGTAGAAGAGACTTGTCTTTGCTTTGGAGGATCACCTTTCACATCTTTCTTTGACTCTAATACATAGATTTACATAGTGTAACATGCCCACATGGGTCTTTAACAATTACATTGACTCTTTAACTTTCCTAGAAGGACTTAAACATATGCTTGACCTATGAAATGGGCAAGAAACCCATTCTTGATAATGACAAAAATAATAATTCTTTTTCCTTTTACAAGTACAAAGATCAAAATTACATTTATGAAGATTGAACCTAGTTACACTTTCTTCAACACTCCCCCCTTAACTAGGGAGGTATACATAAATCATTTACAAGGTGTTTGGACATTTTCAATCTGAAGAGTTCACATAAGAGAAATCGGATTGGCAATCCACCTGTTATAGCATCATAGTAACCAACATTGTTTCCATAACAAGGCCTTGACTGGAAGCTTTATCTTTCAATAGATCAGAGCACAATGTTGGTGAGACCAATGACTATAGACACCTTCTTCATTGTCTCTCAAGGTACATACCCACCCGGGTGTTCACTCAGTATGACCTTCTAGGACTGTTCTTGTCTTGGGTTCCTAGCCCTCAAAGAGTATCGGTCTGCTTGCCTACTCTTATCTTGGATGCCCTACACATCCTCAAAGAGCATCAAATGCCAGATGATTACCCAATCCTCCATTCTTTCTTCCTAAGTGAAGACAAGAATGTTGTGTCTATCCCTCCCTCTCCACTAGGGAAGATATTCTCATTCTTGTAAAGGAATGTACCCAAGTTCCTCTGACTAGGAACTTGCCGAAGCTCCCTCTTAATTAGGGACTTGTCAGAGCTCCCTCTTCAACTAGGGACTCTCCTTTTTCATCAGCAACTTCTTCTTGTGGGTCCTTTAGCTGTTTGATCAATTTCTCTTCTTGATGTCATGAAATCCAGTCGAGCTTCTTCCTTTTAGGGCATCAACCATCGATCACTTTCCTTCTTGGTTTTTCATGTCATTCCTTTCTACATAGAAAGTGGCCTTATTGGTACATATCTAGAACCTTCTTCATATGGCTACTTCTTTCTCATCATGCTTCTTTTAGGAATTTTCATCCACCACAAGAATGCTAGTTGTACTTACAACTCTTGTTCCAGTATCCCTACATGACCCCATCCAGATATTACTCAAGAAATCAAAAAATAATATTAAATTAAATAGTACCTTACGAGATGGCTTTTCATCATGAAATATTTTTGGCTTGAATTATCATCATCCTGCATGTTCATATCTCAAAGGCCTTTCCAGGTGTCAAGGGTCCTTTGATATTTTTCTTCCTTTGTCTGAATTCTCGTGCCTTCTTTTGTGAGATGTCTTAACAAATCTGTCGGATGTTGATTCCTAGTGTCCATGGTGTCCTTTTATCCTTGATCTCTTTTCCCATATGCTTATTTATAGGTTTCCTATTCAATCACCTCATACTCCATATGAGGTCATTTCTCATGTTGACTTTTATCAGTGTGTGAACCATGCCTTCATGCATATTCTTAATGAACGAGATCTAACCTATTCTTCACCATGCTTCCAGAGAAATTCCCCATGCTCATTAATACAAATGATTACATGACTTAACTGAAAAACATAGATGCATACATACCTCATCTTCCTTTGACAACTTCCTTGATTGAGATTAACTCAATCTCATTTGCTTTCTTACATCTTTATCTGCCTACATCCTTTCATGAATCCCCATAGGTGGAATTCTCATCGAGACATTTTCCTTTTCTGAAAATCATGAACCTTCTATTGAAGATTTCACCGAAGGATTCTTATAGCTCTCATCCTGCAAATGCTCCCTCCTGTTGATCATAGTGTCCTTCTAAGATGATTCTTGCATTGATGAGGTCATTCAATGGCTACATCCTTCCTACATGAATATTTTTATCTGAGCTATCTCTGCATAATTCTCCTATATTCCTGAAGATTCCATTCTCATAAAACATGCATTCTATCCTACTTCTACATGTTCCTATGATACTCAAAACTTTAAAGAATACTTATGTGAAGAAGTTGATCTCAGGCATAGTAGAGATCCAGAAGAGCTTCCTTCTTTTGCTTTTTATCTTCTTCTTTCACTTCTTAGGTAATGTGGGCTTCTTCTTGTTTCCTCTTATTGTTGTCCTTCTTGAACTTAGGACAATCCATCTTATAATGTTCATACTCTTGACAACCAAAGCATTGGAATTTCGACATATCTCTTTTACCCTTTCTCTGTGGACCAAACTTGCCAAATTTTCCTTTTCTCTTGGCCATAGAAACAAATTCTTTTTCTCTTGATCCCACATCATCCTTGGCTTTGACTCTAGTCTCCTCAATTTTGCATAGAATTCAGCAAGTTAGCTTCCTTCTTGGCATATATACTTGATGTGAAGTTGCCCCATTCCTCAGGGAATGCATTGAGCACCACAATTGTCATTTCTTTGTCTGACATAACTTCTCCCAGTTCTTGTAGTTGGTCTCTCATCTTAGATACCTTCATGAAGTAGGGAGATATTCCTTCTTCCTTGGATATATCCATTTTATATAATTCATTATGCAATGATATCACTTCTCCAACTGTATTAACTGAGAATAGCTCCACCAACTTATCATAGATTTCTTTAGATGTTTCAAGTTTGGAAACATAAGGAATAAGAGTTTCCTTGATGGATTCTATCAGACTCCTTTCAACCCTTGTTTCATCCTTATTATAATTTGCTAGGGCTTGAGTTTGTTCCTTAGCAGGAACAATGACATTCCCTTTGATGTAGTCCATAACTTCATTTTCTTTGAGAAGTTGATCAACCCTCTTTTTCCATGCAAGGAAATTAGCAGTCCCAACAAATTTGTTGCTTTCCTTGCAAAAAGACATTTTGATATCTTCAGAAGAGGACATAAAAATACTTAATTGAGAGAGTTGTTGTGAAGAGATCTTATTGCTTCCTTGAATATTTGATGATTCGACTTCTTAGATCTTGGATTTCTTCAAGATGCTTCCTTCAAGGTGCCTTATGAGAGATTTGTTTGGTTATGAAAACTTCTTACTGTGTAGATATGGAGATCTTCAATGATGAGCCTAGATCTTGGGTGCCTCTCTTTGAAGATGAAGGATATTTGATGGAGACTCTTCTTGGATGTACCTTCTTGTAGATGCCTTTATATGGAAGGCTTTCTTCTTTCCTTGTTCCCAGGATGGTAGTCCTTCTTGATGGATCTGTAACCCTAGCTTGTAGATCTGATGCTTCAACCTTTGTGTATCCTTGCTTCTTGATCTTGATGCTTCACTCTTCTATGTGTTCTTGAGATGCCCTCCTTGATATGTCACCTTAGCTCTGATTCCATGTTGAAGAATCTAGGGCATCTAGGTAGGATGAGATTCTTTTGACGATGATAACTATTTGTGAGATACTTTTTACTTTTTCTTATTAGCACAATCTTCTCTTATTATTATTAGAGTGTGTTCTCTAACTTCATCAAACAGTTACCAAAAACAAAAGAGACAAGAACACAAGACATTGGCTCTCATCCAGGGCAAAACCTCTCTCTCCTAGAGAGTAAAACCCTTCTACAAATTTCTCTTATTGAAACTTCATTTGACAAATGCCAAACCCTAGACCCTTGACCACTAGATCCTCCAAGCATAAGACACAATATTTCTTCTTTTTGTTCTTCAATCAATGCCTTCTTCTTCTCTGCACCTTGATCTCCTTCTTTGCACTTCTTCCGATAATTGATAGAACTTTTCTTCGCACTTCTTCCGGAAATTTATAGCACTTTTCTTCGCTCTTTTTCCAACAACTGCAGAAACCCTAGGTCTCCTTAGAGATCTCTTCTTTGGTGTCTTCCTTTTCTTCTCTACCTCGCTAGGAAATCTTCCTTCTCTTTGATACTTGGGCTAGAGAATGAGGTTCTTCTAGAGATATACTTCTGAGTTAGAGGTTGATCCTCTTAACCCTACTGTAGCTCTAATTTCCTTGCACGTGTGGCTGATCTAGGGCTTGAAATAGACTCTTTTACTATCTCTCTTTCTTTGCTTTAGGTGGGGCCTACTTCGCTTGAGATGGAGACCTATTAGGAGCCTTTTCTTAGCCCAATCAAACTCTATTATGTTGCTGCCCTTGTGGATCTGATGTGACCGCAAAAACAACCTTCTTTCTTCACACATGTGACAGAATTTGGTCCCAAAACAGTCCTCCAAAACTTGGATTCCTTTCTTTCCTTCTTCGTTGGCCTAGAAGCACCTTGCTCTTTTTCGCACCTCTTTCTTTACTTTCTTTCTCGCTAACTTCAGGGATCACTTGGTGGTTCATTTGTGAGGTTGAACTACCCTATGTATAGGAGTTTGTCCCTCCTATTTGGGCCGACTTGAGCCAGTGAGGCCAACTTAACTTTAAGTGCACCAAAAATTCATTTCTTGAGCCAACTTGTAGAGGAGACTTGTCTTTACTTTGTAGGATCACCTTTGACATCTTTATTTGACTCTAATACATAGATTTACATAGTGTAACATGACCACATGGGTTTTTAACAATTACATTGACTCTTTGACTTTTCTAGAAGCACTTAAACATGTGTTTGACCTATCAAATGTATAGTTGATGGATTGAGAGTTGGTGCTGGCTAGGGTGTTGTTATTTTATTCAATTGGGAAGTCTGGTTGATTTCAGCTGACATCGAGATCGCTATTGGAGAGAATATCTTTGAACTCCTAGGCTGTGAGAGTGTCCTAGGGAAAAGCCTTAGGGAAAAGAGGAAGGTCAGGGTGGTGGATGGTCGGCTCCTGGAGTGGTGGGTCAAGAGCATCTTGGACTGGAGAAGGAGGGACAGAAGGATATGTGACATTCTAGATGTTTGAAAATGGATTCAAATGTGCAGAATGTAGAAGACAGTCCCGAAAAATCAACTCCAAGGTTCTGTCCCAGGACTCCCTCACAGTCGATAAGTTTAAGAACCTTCACATCAACAACAATTTCAAAGATTGCCGAAATCAAACGGGCTTCCTCTACGAGCTGAATCTCAAATCTTCCCCGAGAGTCTAGTCCAGAATACCCTCCCAATTCAACAATATAACAACACCCAACCCAGTAACAACACTCAAACCATCCACAACAATAAGTCCCGCGACCCCCTAAAGCTTCACACCCGAAGACTCAATCACACCCGTCGCCTTGGGTTTTTGCACATCAACCAAGACCCAACAACTAACTTGCAACAACCTCAACTTCAACCTCCAGGCCTTTGCAGAGCCCACTCGAGCAGGAGAGAGCATTAAACTGCAAAAACTACTACAATCGTTATTCCTTATATCAGAAGTAGGGCTAGGAGATGTTGCAATATTTGTTACAGAGACTAATGGGGCTGTGATCCTGATGTTCTTCCATAAATTCCCAGTCGTTTGCCTTAATATCCCAACATTGTTCATGGTCTGTCATTCCCATCCTTAGCTTCCTCCCATGAGTGTTCAGGGTTGTTCTATGCTCATAAATTAAATGTTGTTACGATCTCTCGCTTATCCTGCACTAAGAACTAGGGTGAGGGAACTGAATATGCATAGATAGATCTCTTCTATTAATAAGGGTTGTACTGGGGTGACGATCATAGACATGATGTGGATGTAAGCAGAGGACGCTCTTGCCACGAGGCTCCAGAACAGGCCAAGGATCACATGAAATGATGTAACGGGGCCCAAGTGTCAGGGGGATGAAGTGGGCAGGGATGAGGAACATGACGATGAGGGGAGGAGGGACAAAAAGGAAGAGGGGAGTGACGGAGGAAAATCTAGGAGCATGACAGAGGGAAGGGATGGGGAGGATAAAAAGGGAAGAGGGGAAGTGAAGGGAAGGGATGGGGAGGATAAAAAGGGAAGAGGGGAAGTGAAGGGAAGGGGAGGGGAGGGGAAGGAAGGGGGGAGTTTAAGGGAGGGAGGATAGGCCAATTAGGCACTCGAATATATCTAAAAGAAAAATCCCCTTTTCTAATGTTTGTTAACTTCCAAGCTAGGCTAAGAGCAGCCTCCACAATCCATAATTTGAATCTCATTAACATACTTATGGGATTCTAGTCGTGCCCCCGACCTTATTCACCACACTCCTTTCTTCTCTCAACTGACAAGCATGGTTAGCCTGTTTTTCGTCTTTGTGGTTATTTCCTCTAAGAATATGGAAGAAGGACACCAATTCGAAGGAGGGGATCAACCCTTGGATCTCTTGATAATTTGGTTTAAAATAGTTTTTTTAACTAGTGAAGCATAGTTCATATGTCTAATGATTATCATGGAGTCCCCCAAAACCTGTATTGTTTTTATGTCCTTCTTTTGAGCCAAAGTGAGGCCCAGGAACAAGCCATACGCTTCAGTTTGGTTGTTTTTCTTCCATCCAAGCCCCCAAGCATATCTATATTCAATGATTCCTTCGGATTAATGAGAATCCATCCCCCTCCAGCCACCCCAGGGTTACCTTTTGATGCGTCGTTGAATTAAAGGTTCCATTTATTTGTGGATCTGAGCCAATCCACTAGAACTTCCGAGGACATCCTCAAAATCCGCTTGGCCTGAGAGGGAAAATTGTGAACTAGAGAGGTCGGGGAGCACACCCACAAAGCTAACAAATTAGATTCAAGCTTATCCAAGGAAGGGTCTAACTCTAGTTTATGCAGTGCCATACAAGCTGAGAAGGCAGTCATGGATTAGTGAAGTTCCAAGGAAGATGACATCTAGAAAACTTAGTGCAACAACAAAGGCTACAAGAGGCAACACTAGCATGGAAAGGGGGGTGAGCAGTGACAATGATAGTGAGGTATAATGAAGAAATAAATCCTTGACACCAATGTGTAGTTGGGTAAGGAAAGAGAAAATGAGAATGAGTCACTCAAGCTATCCCAGTTCATTCTTGGGCTCCAACATAGACTACCCAACAAACCTCCTTGCAAGGGATTACACATATTCTCAATTGTTACTAATTCTTCTCAATACCATGAATTTATTAGATGCACAAGAATCATTTCCACAAAGGTTCCATTCCCATCATTCATCATAGTCATGGAATGATAACTTAACTTTTATAGAGGTTCTCCTATACAATATTTTGCAAAAGAAAATGAATCCTTGAACAACCAAAAACCATGGAATATGAATGCATGTTCCAAATCACCATATTCCTCTCAAAGAATCTCACAAAACTCATTTTTATCACTAATTCCAATGTGAGTATGGCATAGGATAACATAAACAAGGAGCTATCATGGGCAATCAAGGCCTCAAAACTAGTGAAATATGCACAAAGGTAACAAACGACAATGCAAACACCACTTTCACACACCCATAATGCATATAAGGAAAAGCTACAAGAGTGCTTGTAAGCGATAAAATGACAAATAATTGAAAATAAAAATAAAATGGATAAAAATACATTATATGTCAAGATGAGAATGATGGGAGAGTAGACAAACAAGTTTAACGACTACAATATTAAATCAACAACTAGGCTATTGTTTGTGAGTATTGAAATAAGACAGGGACGAACAAACCTAACTACCATGGAGATAGAATATTAGCTACTATACGAAATAAACGTTAACATGCAATCTAAGATGGAGATTGTAAGAAAACAATCCCTGCACTTACCTAAGAGTTTTATATGCAATGCTAGAGCCTATTTAGGGCATGCCATATTGGAAATGCTAGTCTACTTGAAGATGCTAGCAAGCTATATGTGAGTAATATAATGGTAGAATAGAAAATGAAATAAAGGAAATGCAAAAAAGAAAGGCATAATTGATCTAGCAATCTACTAAGGTGTGCGAACAATGCGAGTGTGGTGATCCCATTGTTGAAGCAATATATGTACATATAGTGATAATCTTAAGAGTATTTTTCAAGTATGATGTAAAGGTGCATGTAACGTCAAGAATGAAGGAGAGAATAAAAGTAATATCAACTTTAATGAAAGTATAACAATAACTAATCTATGATATGCAAGTATTGAAACAAGAGACTAGGCCAAAAGTTTAAGTACCATCTAACTAAATAGCAATGACATATGAAATTACACAATTAAACATAAGAATAATTTAAGAGATAGATACCTACATGTATCCAAGCACAAGGTGATGCAATGCAAAAAAAATGTTTGGGTTGTGCCATATGAGAGACAAGACCCTACCTAGACATCCTTAAAAACCAATTGTAAATAATGTAAAGCAATAACCATAAATGAGATTAATAAAATGTAGAATAAAAGTTAAATATAAAATACCCATTCTTACCTAATGATGTGGTGTTGGTGTCCACATGGCATTCTCTGATGTAGCCATGTCACCTTCCTTGCCATCTTATCCTTGTTACATAAACTCAACTTATTGAAAGAGTCAAATTTACTTGGTCAACAATTGTAGTTTTGGGCATATGGTTTTGGTTTGTTGAAATTTGGTACCGGAGGACAGGTGGTTCCCTTAGACTTTGATCTTTGGCCTAGGGAAAAGTGTCCAGAAAAATTTAATTTTTCTCCTCAAGTGACTTTATAATTTTTATAAAGTTAAAATCTAATTTAAAAGTGACTTTAAGTGATAAAGATACTAAGTCTAATTTTAAAGTGACTTTTATAAGTCAATGAAAAATTAGAAAGGAAAAAGTGACTTTGGAAATAAATGACTAAGTGGGTCTTTATTAAAGTGGGTAAATTAAAAAATAGAAAGTGAGATTTAAATGTGCGTTTAATCTCAGCCATTGATCTAAATCTATTTCAGCCATTGGATTTAGAGATCACCCAAAAGTCACTTGGATCACCCAAAAGTCACTTGGAGTTATATTAAAGGAGGAAAAGGAGGAAAAGATCATTCATTCTTTCATGAGCATATTGGGAGAAGGAGAGCAAGAGAGCAAGGGAGATTTCTGGACAAGAAGGAGAAAGAGGCAGCAGTTTGGCACACATACCAGGCAGCTCTTCAGCAAAATCAGAACAGTAGAAAGACAAATAGAACAATAGCAAGAACAAGCAGAAAAAGCTGATTTTTTGCTGAAAACTGAGAAA
>APFE030132372.1:898-19949 GCA_000404065.3 Pinus taeda | reverse complement strand
TTCTGTAAATTTTCCAGAATTTGTGTTTTCAGCAAATTTATTTTTTCAGCATTGTTGAATGTATGTTTATGGGAAAGGGCATTTAACTACATGGCAGAAATAAGGAGAAACTGAAAACCGGGGTGGGAAAACAGAAATTTTAACATGGTTGCCCATGGTTTTGTTCCTGTGGATTGTATGTAATGGAGCCTTTAAAAGGGTTGGGAAGAATACCCTGTAGTGTACTAGGGATGTGAGTTGTGAAGGATCACTTCGCTAGCTTGGTTGGGTTTGGCCGAAGGACACTAATAGAATATTTTATTAGCTTCCTTTTCCAATAGTGGGGTTTTCCACGATAAAACTTGTGTATTTTATGATTTTTTGGTAGTATTTTTAATCTCCCTAGTAAATTTAATTTTCTCTATAATAATTTTAGTATGGTAGCAGAGTCAAGGGTTAACCTAGACTCTCCAATGAGGGTGGCCTCGATTTATGAGATGTTAATATGAATGCCCTTTCATGACAATGTGTCTACCCAATATTGGGATCCCTTTGAATTGCAAATGTTGGATCTATTATTTTTGCAATTGAAGGTGGCAGTGATAGCTATGTAGTCTTGTAATGAGCTATGGAGTGAGGCTCCACAGTGGGAGATCATTGTGTATGATAGTGTTGAAATGTGTAGCTTGGGAGGTACTCCCATAACCCCTAGGGTATTGGGTTTCTAAAGAGTTGACCCACAAAAGTGGTTTCTAGGAAGTGTACCCAAGCAATGCGTTTTGGAACCAAAGTTGTGGGTACAAAACCTAGATGAGAAATTAATAGTTTATTGATTGGATGCATATGGGGTGCCCTTGAAGGACCAAGGGTCACCTAAGGCTTCAATGGTGTGGTAAAATCAAATGGAGAAAAAATATTTCTAATGATTAGTGGGGTTTTTTAGGTAGGCTTAAGTCGGCTTGGCCTACAAGACATGACCTTTAGTGGAATGGTGACACCATCTAGGACACTGTAAGTAGAGATAAGTTGTGATCACTTGGAGCACATCACAAGTGCATTCATCAAGTAAATTCAAATCTAAGGGATTTGCAAACGTAAACGTGCTCATCTAAAGTGAAGGAAGAAGATTCAAGGTTCTGATTTCTTAAGTTTTGGATAGGGCTGAGTTAGGAGATCTATTGGCTAAGTTATCTTCCAAGTTTTTGCGCATGCGTTTGAGGAAAATTCTCTATGATAAGGCCAAGTCTATGTCTGCAACTTGAAGGAGGGTTGAGCCCCTATATGTGTGTTGGATAGAGGTCGTAAGACCTCCAATGGAACAATGATTAGGGGCTGAAGTTCCTTTGAGGTAGAGTGCAGAAATGAAGGGTCTTAAGGAGAGGGTTGCATATGTTTGTTGAGGTCTATTCTGGCCAAATTAGAGAAGTCTTGTGGTTGTTTCAAGAGACCTAAAAGAGGGAAAAAAAACTCAATATTTTGTGCACATAATCATGAGCTTCAAGGCTGCTAGAGGAGACGTCTTGAAAGGTAAGTGTCTGGTTTTCTATGTGATGAATGCAAGATTGATGTAGTATTTGAATTCTGTCCATAAGTGGTGTTTTGGACACTATTCTATGATGCCCTAAGTACATGAATGCATGTACTCATTTATAGTTGTGAGGGTTGTTTGGTTGGGATCCTAAGAATAGTACTCTTTGTGAAGTAAAGGGATTGTTAATGGATGGTAAGAAGCCCTAAGTTGTGTGACAAAGGAGAAAAATTATCAATGGGAAAGGGAAGCCTTAGAAGACCTTATGAATAAACTAAACTAAATTGGGTAAGGAAAGCATTAGAAGACCCTATGAATAGTATCTTTTGGAGCAGTTGAAGTATCGTTGGAGGGAAAATTATTGAGCCATCCTTTGAGGAGAAAAGTGGCATTAAGTGGGCAGCTTGGAAGACCTTCAGACAGTGACCTTGGAGCAATAAAGAGATTGTTTGAAGGAAACCTAAGATCAATCACCTTTGAAGCAGCTAAGGGATTGATAGAGGCAGATTTAGCAGCTGAAGATGCAAGCATTATGAAGTTTCATAAGTACTTGCAAGCAGTAGAAGAGGTGGCAAAGGACCTGCTAGAGGTGTTCAAGGTACGTGGAATGAAAGGGATGGTGTGAGATCTCCTTCAAAAAGTAGGTCAAGTGTGTCTTATTCAAGGGTAGATTGGTTGTCATATGTTGTTGAAATAAAGCCCTAGTTTTCCTTGTATTAGGGCTAATTGTAAGTGGCATGATCCTTGGTATGGGAGCCCTATGCTTGTTGTATTAAAGTTGTAATAAAACAAGTTTTGAGTTGAAAAAATGGTTGTGTACTTCATTGATTCACTATTTTACATTTTTTGTTGTTCAAAATGCTTGTGTTGTTCCATTTTAGTGTGTTTTTTATCATTTTCTAGACATAAACCTTATTCCAAATTGTCAAGGAAAAATCAACAGATACATGTGTGTGCCACCAAATATGAAGTTTCTAAGTTGAACCCCATGGTCCCGCTTGGTGGTAGGTAATCATAATTTGAAGGTCAAAGATTCTAATGTTGTTGATTTTTTGTGATGCTTATGGTAGAAAACAAGCATGGTTCAGGGTATGTAGATAGCATGTGTTTTATTGTATGGAATCGAGGTGGAGGCAGAAGTGATTAGATGAGTTATAGGTAAAAGTCTTGTGGAATCATGGAAACCCCTCTTCTTCATCTTCTTGTCTATAGATGCTTATTTATATTATTATTATTACTTTCAATGTACAATGTTTACACATTACGTTGCTTGGCACTCAACCATTCATTGTATACAAATATAATTTTCTAATCTAAAGATCATAACTGGGTTGTAACACATGTAAAAACTGCAAGTGTGGTAATTTCATTGCTAAAAAAAATATGTATATGTGATCACAACGTTACTCTTGACTTGACCAAGAAGAAAAGATGCACGTCAGACAAAGAATGAGGGGAAGGATTAAATAAAGGGTAGCTTCTACAAAAATAAAGCAATAGTTAGATTATGATATACATATCCTAAAATAAGACGCAGATTGGGAAGCTTAACTACCATAGAATTAGAATAGTGACAAGACTACAAAATTAGCTGCAAAAACAAAATGTAAGAAGAAAAGTAGAAGAGATAGATACCTACACTTATCCAAGTTCAAGGAAATGAAATGAAAGACCTATTTTAGGGAAAGCCATACGAGACATCAAAAGCCATAAGAAATAAGCATAAATGAAATTAAAAAAATGTAAGTTAATGAAGAATAGCTAGATATATGATACATAAACTAAACAAAAGGGATGATTGATGTTGTAGCTAGTGGCGTCTCGAAAAGAATTCCAAGTGGTTGTGGCTAAAAGCAATGAGGGTTCCCTCTCATCCCTCTGCTCGTAGTAGGTTTCCCACCAGTCCTTGATGTGGGGGGCGGCTTTGAGGAGTGCAAAAGTAATCTTTTCCCTATTGAACAAATCATGAACTGAAAAATATCCTTCCAATACATTTAACAATTTATCTATGGCATCTGCATCTATTTGGCCTTCAAATATGGGAATGTCAAAGTTGACTTGTACCTTAAAGGGAGTGGCACCTCTAGGGTGGCTGCTGGATAAAGATGTGTCACCTTTGGGCATCCACTGAAGGATCTAGGCAAAGTTATCCAACATCTCTTTCCTGTGTCGCTCGAGGGCTTCTTCGAGCAATATTTTGAAAAGAATCTCCTGCTCTCTCATCTTTCTTTTCTTTTTCCATGGGAGGCCATTGGGGTTCATAAACTAAACTAAACTAAACTCTTCCTTGCTGCAGAACATAAAGTACATAAAGTGTACCACACTACGGCAAGGAAGGGACCAAGATGTATCAGAGTTCACAAATATTTTTCATACCCTTCACACGAAGTTGGGTATCAAGGATTCTGAGCGACAAATGGTACTCAAGTACCACAACTGTCTACACAAATACATCCAGGAGTAGATGGAGTTCTTGGACATCTCTTCGCTTGGTGCCACCTATCGATACGCTATCAAGATTGAGCAGAAGTTTGAGTAGAAGTTTAAGAAGAAGAAGTGAGACTTTGGATTTGTGAATCAAAAGCAAGGGAAAGGCACCCCCAAACCGCAGAAAAAAGGACAAAGCCAAGGCGTGGTGACCTAGGACAACTCGCCGAAGCTGCAAGAAAATAACAACACCATGAAGACAAAGGACACTAGAAAGTGGTGTGCATTCCATAAGAGCCCCACTTGAAGCACAAGTGAGCATCAAGCCAAGCAATCACTAGTGGCCGACATGAAGGCTTCAGAGTCATATGCAAGGGGAATGACAAAGGGAAGTAGATTATTAATGCAGAGCCCAGCACCACTGTTGCCACCACCAAGATCCAAAAGATTGAGCTTGAATATCCAAAGGAAGGGGAGCATCTCTTCCACTCAGATGTGGGTGAAGGGGTCGCCGCTGCAGTTCATTTTCAATAGTGGGAACCAAAAGAACCTCATTTTAGCAGAGGTTGTGAAGCGGTTGGGCCTACCAACCACACCACTCCTACAGTCAGCCCATTAGGTAGAGGTGCTTGGCTTGACAGTGTAAGGGCACCCCTTGTGGGTGATGAGAATATGTCCCTGTATTCTTCCGTGACCTTATCCACTTGCTTTTGTTGTGTGGAGGAACCTCTTCCGAGGGCCATGGATGTGGCCACAATTTTCCCCTTACTTTGAGAGTGAATAAAAAATAAAACAAATTTCCCAGTCTGGGAGATGATCTTACTACATTGCTTAGCAGAGATCAAAGAGATGGCGGTAAGCGAGGCTACCTTTGGTATCCTATATAACTTATTTCGCAAAGTAATAATAACAATGTGATGCCTAGATTCATACACATCATGACACTTCCACAAGTATGGTTGGCCCAATTATACATCACAAACTTCAAGAGGAGTAACATCACATAGTACCTCATCTGTGAAGGGCTTAATGTTGTAGGGAAGGAAAAATGACAAAGGGGGATGACAAAGGGAAGCAAATTATTGATGCAGAGCCCAGTGCCAACATTGCCACCACCGAGATCCAAAAGATTGATCCTGAATATCCAGAGGACGGGGAGCGTCTCTTCCACTTAGATGTGGGTGAAGGGGTCTCCGTTGTAGTTCATTGTCGACAGCAGGAGCCAAAAGAACCTCATTTTAGCAGAGGTTATGAAGCAATTGGGCCTATCGACCACACCACACCCACAGCTGTACACAGGTGGCTTCACAAAGGACGAGATCTCCGCGTCAGCCAGTAGTGTCACCTTTCCTACAGCATCAAGCCCTTCATAGATGAGGTACGGTGTGATGTTTCTCCACTTGAAATTTGTGATGTACCATTAGGCCAACCATACTCATGGAAGTGTCATGCTGTGTATGATTCTAGGCCTCACACTATTACTATTACTTTGGGAAATAAGTTATATAGGATACCAGAGGTAGCCTCGCCTACCACCATCTCTTTGATCTCTGCTAAGCAATGCAGTAAGATCATCTCCCAGACTGACAAATTTGTTTTATTTTTTATTCACTCTCAAAGTAAGGAGAAAATCGTGTCCACATCCATGGCCCCCGAGAGGGGTTATTCCACGCAACAGAAGTAGGTGGATAAGGTCGTGGAAGAATACAGGGACATCATCTCCTCACCCATAGGGGTGCCCTTACACTGTCAAGCCAAGCACCTCTACCTAATGGGTCGATATACCATTGCTCCATTTTGGAAAATGAAGAGATCAAGCGGAAGATCTAGGAGCTACTGCATAAAGGGAACATCCGACCAACCTCCTCACCTTGTGGGATCCCGATTGTACTTGTACAAAAGAAGGATGGGTCTTGGAGGCTCTGCATTGATTATTGGGCACTGAACAAAATCACTATCAGGAACAAGTATCCTATCCCGTGGATTAATGACCTTCTTTACCAGCTCAAGGGGGCCAAGTATTTCAACAAGATCGATCTAAAGTATGGTTATTACCAGGTTCCAATAGAGCCCATAGAAGTATGAAAGACCACCTTCAAATCCAAGGAGGGTCTTTTTGAATGGTTAGTCATGCCTTTTGGGTTGAAAAATTCCCCTACTACCTTTATGAGGCTGATGGATGACATCTTGTTGCCTTCACCAACCTTTCCATGGTTGTATATCTAGACGACATTCTTATCTTCAAAAAGAGTTGGGAAGAGCATGTGCAACACATTCGGCAAGTCCTTTAAACCCTATGACAACACAAACTATGTTCCTACTTGGAGAAATGCACCCTTGGCATGAAACATGTCCAATATTTGGGTTACATCATTAATGAGCAAGGCGTGCATGTGGATCCAACGAAGATCCAAGTCATTCAGGATTGACTAGCCCCGACCACTCTAATAGAGCTTCACAACTTTTTGGGCCTTGCTAATTTTTATTGAAGTTTCGTGTTGGGATTCTCTCATACCAATTGGCCTTTGAGTCAAGTTACTAAGGGCGAAGCGAAAGCAAAGTTTTTTTGGTCTGAGTCCCAACAAAAAGCGTTTGTTGAGCTAAAGCACTGCCTTTGCTCTGCACCAATACTAACATTGCCAAACCTACGATAACCATTTGAAATTTAGACAAATGCCTCTGACTATTTCTAACCCAACAAGGGCATCTAGTTGCCTATCACAGTGAGACACTTTCCGACATAATTCAGAAATACCCCACCTATGATAGCAAAATATATTCCATCGTGCAGGCTTGCCACCAATGGAAACACTACATTCTGGAGAAGGAGACGGTCATCCACACAGACCACAAACCCCTATACAGACCCAAGGGAAGTTGCAGAATGATCACCATCAGAAGTGTTCCACATATCTGCAACAATTCCATTTGAATATCAAATACAAGGGAAGCACGAATCATGTTGCAAATTTCCTTAGTCAACCACCGGTTGTAGCACTAACCACTGTTCTCAACTCTTATGGCCACGAGACCTATGGATGGCTGCAACTATATAAAAATGATCCAGAGTTCGCCTCCACATACTAGACGCTAGTGGATGACAAGCAAGTTCCAAACTTCTAACTCCAGGATGCATTATTATGCTACCTAGGCCACCTTTATGTTCCTTCAAGCAAGAGTGCCAAGCTGATTTGGGAGTTGTACTACAGTCGGGTCGCAGGAGACTTTGGTGTGGAGAAAAATGTGGTCGTACTACAAAAGTATTTTTATTCGCCAAATATCTGACATGATGTTGGAAAGTACATCAAATCCTGCACCGCCTGTGCCATCGCCAAGCCAACTACTAAGAAGCAAGGCTTGTATATTCCTCTACCTACTCCTAGCCGACCTTGGGAATCCATCTCCATGGACTATATGTCTGGCCTTCCTTCTACCAAGCATGGCAACAAATATGTATTTTGGTCGTCGAGAGATTTTCTAAGATGGACATATTGGTTGCTTGCAAGAAGAGTATCACAATAGAGGCCACTACCAGACTCTTCTTTAAACGAGTGTGGGTACATTTTGGAGTCCCGCAAACCATTATATCAGATCAGGATAGCAGGTTCCTAAGCACATTTTGGTCGAGCCTTTAGTCACTGTTGGACACCAAGCTCACCAAGTCCACTGCATTTCAACCCCTGAATGATGGGCAAACAAAGGTCATCAATAGGATGATTGTGCACATACTACGCATGTACAACTCTAAGCATCTGCGAACATGGAATGAGAGTCTTCCCGATGTGGAACACAACTATAACAGGGCTCTTCGTAGCTTGACTAGCCACAACCCCTTTGAAGTGGGCCTTGGATTTCAACCATTATGTCCCCTTGATGTTGCACTACCTTTTGCAACTACACAGGAAGTATCTTCCCATGTTCAGTCTGAAGCTAATAAAGCCACCAGGTTTATTGAGCGCATTTAGCACATCCGCCAGTAGGTTCATGACTCCTGGAGAAAGCCAATGTCAAATAAAAACAACGCCATAATCAACATTTTGTGCCCCATAAGTTTCAGGTGGGCAACAAAGTTTAGTTACATCTACAGAAAGAGTGCCTCGCTGGAGCCCATTGTAAGCTTCGACCACTCCAATACGGGCCTTACATCATCACAAAGGTTGTGGGAGACAACACTTTCAAGCTCATAATCCTTCCATTCCTTGGCTTGCACCTCATATTCAATGTGGACTGCCTTCAGCCATACTTTCCACCATTTTTGGACACATCAGACATTGCTGAGCAATTGACACCAATTGATCTCAAACCGGATTGCATTGAACAAGCCACAACAGATCGAATCATGGACACACAGATTAAGAACACTTGCAAATAGAGCTTCCAACTATATCAAGTTGTCAAAGATGGCCAAATCCTGCACCAAGGCAAGTGGCTTACCAGGGACCAAGTTCAGCAGAAGCTTCCCCATCTCATGGAGGCACACAACACAATGGGGATCATTGCTTGCTAAGGGGTGAGGATTGATCCAGGTGGATATTGGTGGCCACTAGCTTATTCACTTGAACCCACACCCATTGTTTCTTTCACTTTCCTTAATTGTAGCACTATTTATTATTTTTGCCTGTTTTTTGGGTCCTAAACTTCTGGAGTCATTTTGAGGCCCTAAACAATTTTTTTTTGGAAAATTGTAGTCCTAGAATATATCTTTCTATTGAGGTATTGTATGAGTCAAATGAAGATTGTATGCCAAAGTGACGACCCCATGAAGTTGATGTGCGAATTTACCCCAACGAGGCCCACAAATTTTTCACACTTCATCTCCTAGGGTTAGGTTTTTGGATGTTTAGGATTTTCCATTATTTCTCAATAATAAATAGGCCTTTGATCCTCATTGTCACACAATTCAAAGGCATGTAGCCACCACATCTCTTCTCAGAGATAAGCTACCATTGCCCGAGCTAGTTTATTTCCATTCTACATGTAAATAGTTTTCAGTATTTTCTTATCAATGAATTGAAGTTCAATTTTCATTGTAGCTCTATGTTTCTATTTAAATTTGTGTTTCATCTATATTTCATTTTGTTCCCTCATAAATTTGGATCAAGAATTTAGAGGGTTACCTCAATGAGGAGTGAAGGTGACACCAACTCTCTAGGAAGGGAAAGAGATAAACAAAAATGAGAGGAGAAAATTAGGGAACTAGAGAGGGGTTGTGGTTGACCTTGTCAATTGTGTTTATAACCAACAAGAAGAGCCATTTTTCTAAATTCAAAATTAAACTTTATTCCCTTTCTTTCCAATCTAACAACTTAGTTATTGAGGACATTTGGTAGTTGAGTAGAAAACCTCCCATAATTATAAAATGATGGAGAGATAGTTAGAATAGTGAAGATGAAAAACAAAGGCATGGGAAGTACCCACCTTCATTTTTGGTCTTTCAGTAAATTCCAAATCTAGGGATGGAAGTGTTGGTCACCTAATCCTCTAAGGGTTGGTTTGGAATGTGAGGAGTTAAAGGGAGTCCAAGAGACCTTGGAATATGGAATCCAACAGTCATGTAAAACGTATTATAAATGTACATCATGAGAATAATAATGGATCACATGGGTATCTTTCACATCTGCTATTCAAATTCCATGTGTGTTTAACATGGTATCAGAGCAAGTGTATTCCTGCCTTGCCCAAATTTGAGCCACTGTTTTGGTCTCTCTCTTTGCATGTCATTTCTTCCTTCTTGCTACCCTCCTGTGTGTCAGAACTGCCATTACTATTCTTGTTGCACGTTGTCCCATTGACATTTCAGTGAGATTCATGTTAGGTTCATTGCCCTACTGCTTCTTTGCACTACTATGTGTAACTCCTATGCTATATGTTGAACCATTTTTTGCATTGCTTCCTCTGCATTGAAAGGAGTGTTACTTCTTAGGTATGATTCACTACTCAACGCTCTCCTCATCGATTGATTGTGTTCAAATCATATGGGATGTTGATAGCCTTTTGGGTTGAGTCTTTGCACAACAGGCTTGATTAAGTTGCACATTATAGTTCTGCTCTAAATTTATAATAGTGGCTTGATACTTTGCTTTTTTGTTTTTCTATTCTATTTACCATTAGAGTTTTGCAAACAATTTGAGTATGGAGAAATTTTGAAGCCCAGATCTCAATTTGACAACGCTTCTCCCGCTTTTAATTTGCATCCCTCAAATTTATGCATTGAATTACATTTGGGTTGAATTAAATTTTCCAACGTCCTGAAAGATGGAGTCCAGTCTTTCCCCTCTTGCAAGAACAATGTAAATAGCCTTATGAAGAATGATTTTGATTTCATCCAAGTCTTTCTAAATCTTTAGGAGTTTATCCGCCTCTGCTGGAACCTGAAATTTAGTCAGGGCATCATTTAAGTAGGGACAATATTGGTTTGCATCTGACTAAACAGTCCTCCAGGAATCACCAAAATTTTGTTGGTACTCATCCAGCACCTTGTTGATAACAGAAAAAAGCACTGCACACAATATAGTGGTTATCCATGAATGCCACCCCAAACAAGCCATTTTTATTTTAACAGTGCACCATGTACTCATCTTGTTGTACAGATTGACGTTGCCCAGGGGGTGTTCTCTTGGCTATGGTGCGAGCGACAAACATGATGAATTCCTTGGCACTGGACTGTTGAAAATAGCGAAATTGGCTTAAATCCAAGGCGTTGGTCAGCAACAGGGCTTCTGATCTAGAAGCAGGATTAGGGTTAGAATTCATCACAAGAAGAATTGTGATCTTCATGGCCTTTGATCTAGGTCTCAAAGGAACTATCCAATCCAACACCTGTAGTGGCAATGGTAGCAAAAAGTGAGGGATTTGTAAGAAAAGAAACAATACACAAGAAATAGAAAGGGCGTGCACATATATGGTTGAAGATGAATTATATTATATGGGTAAAATTTGAGCTAAATGGTTGCACCAACGTTGTTTATAAAACTATTTTTATGAATAAATAGAGTTGTTGTTAGTGTATTCTCTACACTTTATATAAAAGCAGTCTTTTGTGGACAAGAGAAGACATTTGTATTCATTGTAATATTGGTGCATTTGTTGTGAAATGGCTATAATTGGTTAAGTATTAGAGTTCTTGAGAACTCTGATACATTCCACTAATCATGATACAGTGAAAATCAATAAGAACGCTCTCTGTCATATTAAAACCTGTCTGCAGTATAAACAGGAGAAAGTAGAATTTTTGGAGCTTGAATCTCAACTTCAACAAGAAGAATTACAATAGTGGAGTCATCATTCTGAACCTGTTTCTGTTGAGAACATTGAGACAAACTCCCATAAGCAGCAAGTCAATAATGTTGCAATTGATCCAGTGCCCAATGAAGCAGTAGAGTTACGTGTAGATGCAGAAATTCAGCTTGCACTTCCCAATCCCATCATCAGACCTTGGGAAGAGTTTCTCCATAACAAGCACATAATTGGTCTCGGATATGACAAGGATGTGTCCTTCCATATTCCAGATTACCCAAAGCCCATCCAGTTCCATAGTGTTGGATTTCTTTCTGACAATTCATCTTCAGTTGTTCCAGATTCGGCTCCTCTTCCACAGCAGCAACAACAAATTGTTAAATGCCAACATTGTGACCGTGTTGGCCATATAAAATATCACTGTTTTGATCTTCATCCAAGTGAGCACTATCATAAAACCACTCATTCTTCAAACAAATGCTTCAAAAAGAAGCCTCTTACAAGAACAAAGATTCATCTTGGATGGATCTCTTCTTGGCAGTGGGCTTCAACAACCAAGAAGATATTTCATTAATATGTTAGAACTTGTTCTAAAGTATTGAACAATCTTGTAGTTGAGTTTTCTTCATCTTCTCACCTTATATCTAACAATGGGGGAAGTGATGGTCATATACAAACTTCAAAGCCACATCAAGTGAACTTGATCCACAGCCTGCCATACCAGATTCAAAGTTATAGCCAAAGACAAAGATTCCCTTGAGCATGCCTTTGGTTGGTGGTCAGCCTTAAACCACCTACGCGGGGTTGAGACCTCCCTTTTCAAGTTGAGTTCTCCCTCTTTAAAGAATTGGGGACACTTCCACTAGCAAAAGACTTCAGCTTCTTACCAGTTCTGGAAGAGTTCCAGGAATTGCGTTAAGCATTCTAGAGTTCATGGTCATCCTTAAACCACCGCAGGTTGTAGACCTCCCTTTTCCAGGTTGAAGGTCTCTCTCTCCAAATTATTAGGGACACTTCCTCTAGCAGAAGATTTCAGCTTCTTGCTAGTTCTCGAAGAGTTCCGGGAACTGCACTAAGCATTCCAGTGTTGGTTATCATCCTTAAACCACCCCCTTATACCAACATTTCAGAGAGCACATTCAGCCTAGTGCTTCCATACATATTTTCACACATTTTGTATTACAACTCTCTTCTTGGACTCATACATACCCATTCGGATTAAGGGGGGGAATGTTGGACACCTAATCCTCTAAGGTTTGATGCGAAATGTGAGGAGTCAAAGGGAGTCCAAGAGACCTTGGAATATGGAATCCAATGGTCATGTAAAATGTATTATAAATGCACCCGGATGCGGGTGACTCCAACAGCATTCAATGATCGACTCTGCCAAACAGACATTTGTCCTGACGGATGGCAGGTGGAAGGTATGTAGGGTACGCGTCGTAGGATGGCGTATCAAGTTCAGGGCAGCAGAATTAAATCCTGAACAGTCTCGAATTTGGTTTGAAATCAATGCAAGCATGGCTGCACTGCACACAATTCGGCTCATTGGCATGGATCCGCTCAACGCCCCTGTCACAGTTAATGACTCTGTTTATTATGAAGTAAAGCTGCTTCAGTTCCCCTGTCTGGTCTTTCGTGTCTGCATGATAGCTTGGCTATGGAAACACCCTGAATTCCTCAGCGCTCCTACCATTTCTGGTTTACTCTGTTTCAATCATTCTCCCAGGTCCTTTGCACCTGGAATCATGCCTCGCAGCCGAGGAATCCTGCGTCGAGGAAGTCATTCAGGGAACAGAGGTCGCCCTTCTCGACCTGCTCCTCAGAATGTTGCCCGCATTGCCTTAGCTTATCCTTCATCTCCGCCTCTGGACCAAGATAGGCTTATCCCGAATAATTCATACCAGACCTCTAGGTTTACATTCCAAAGTCGGCTCAACAGGCCTGTGGTGACAATAAATTTTACCATATTTGTCTCAGAGGAGGAGAGCAACCAGCTCAGTTCGACTCCATCCGCTTCCTCACATTCTCAGGATGATAGTGTTCTACTTGGGGACCTGACAAGGATAGTATTTCATGCGGACCACATGCAAGAGGATGCCCCTATTTCGGAAGCGCCTCAGCAGCCTGATCCAGCTCAGGAAGATGCTTTAGTATGCGGGCTATCTCAAAGAGCTGTTAGTTTTTTACATTTGGTTACTAATCCTGATGGAGGTGCGCCGACACTGGACGAATATGGTCTCGTGACCTGGGTAGCTTCAACAAGCCGGGTAAAGGAGGATATGCCAGCTTCACCAAGTCATGCAGATTAATCACTGCTCCTTTCTGCTGGGTCGCCTTCTTGCTTATATGCTATGCAATTTTGGTCCTGTGTCTTTGATTCTGAAGTTAAATGTCTATGTCTGGTTCATTCTCATGCTTCAAGAAGTAACTACAGCCAACACAGGCTTTATTTTTGTCTTAAAAATGGCTATGCTAGTCGCTACTTTGTTTTTAAGGTCAAAGAAGGTTATGACGATTGTAGTCCTGGTAAATTTTGTCAGTATGTCAGGGACCAAAATCAAATTTTTGAAGTCTGTACTATAAATCTGGTTGAAAGCCTGAACTGTAATGTCCCTGAGTTTTTGGTTGAGGAATGGCCTTGGCCTCCTCTGAGGTCTTGACCTCATTGTACATATTTTTTCACCTTTTGTAATAGAATTAGTATTTACGGAGAAAAAAAAATGTATTATAAATGTACATCATGTGAATAATAATGGATCACACGATTATCTTTCACATTTGATGTTCACATTCCATGTGTGTTTAACAGGAAGAATCATGAGTATGGGGCATGGGCAAGCATGCAGAGGTGGAATGATTGGTCTTGAGAGGTGAATTTTTGAGTTGAGAGGCAACAAGTCCACAGTTGAATTGTTAATTGAGAGTTTCAAGTGAGTAGAATTCAAATTGATTGTCGAAATTCATCCAAAGATGTCATTTGAGTGTTTGATTGGTTGTAAGGTGTTATGGGTCAATAGAATTTGAGTTGGACTACAAGAATTCATGCAGAGGAGTCTAAGACTTGATTGAGTTGAGAGGGGGCTGCAAAATTGATGCATTGTTGGGAAGGCATGAGTGACACTTAGAAGGAAACTACTAAGGGATTTTTTAAGTGGATTATTTCACCAGTTAAGAATCACTCTCTCCTAGAGTCCATCATTATTATTGGACTTATCCTTAATTTGAGAATGATTTTTATCATCTCTTTAACCTATCTTAATGACCAACTACTTATCTCTATTGAGAATGGTTCTATCATCTCTTTGAGTTATTGTAGGAGCCAACTCTCTTACAAGATTTTTCTCTAGTCTTAGGCTAACTCTCTTATTAGTTTTGCTCTAGTCTTAGGCAATCAAAGGTTTTATCTCACCAACTGAAGTTTGTATTGAACATCGCATACCTCACGACCAACATATTTGTAATCCATACAACAAGGAACCCATTTTTCTAGTTCATATTATTGCAAGATTTTCCATATATTTTTTCATTACTAGGTTGTGCTTAGACAAGGCCATCCCACATGATGGATGGAAAATCGATCTAACCCAACAAACAAATGCATTATGAGATTTTCCATATATATTATTGCATGTTTATAAATCCTCGTGGTTTTAAATCTTGAATTAGTGTGCTACATATCCCTATAATAATCTTTATCTAAAACCTTTTCTCTCATTGTGTTATCATTTATGTATATTGGAAGAAGACACTCCCACTATTTTTTAAATGAAAACTCAAGGTTAAATCTTATTTACAATTCAATACACATACTTTCTTAAGATACATCGCCATTGTAATGTTTTACTCACTTTTCTCCATCTTAAATGTTAAGTAAGATCATTATAGATCCTTGGTAATGCTCAATTTTGTCTCGTATATTTTTTCATATCATATCTCTCTCTCTCTCTCTCTCTCTCTCTCTCTCTATATATATTATAATAATATATATATATATAAGCATTTGCTCTAATGTTTAGATCATTTTTTAATCAATATAATATTAAATTAAAATGTAAATTAATAATATAATTAATACTTCATAAGCACACACAAAAAATTGTACTACATTATGCTATAATTCTATGACATAGAATTTTTAGCTTATTATCATATCTAATTTATTCATAATTTAGGAGGAGAGGTTGAGAGAATATGTCAACCACCTCTAACAATTCACAATTAATTTTTCACTTATAGAAAGTGACTTATTACATTAATGTAAGCATTAATTCAAGCAACCCCTCTCAATGCTTACATTATCACATATACACAACAAAAAAGCCTAATCAAACATTCTTTAAATGATTTACAATTTTCAAACTAGCTTCAGCTCCATCAAGTTGTCTCGTAAAATTCATAAAGGCATAACCTAGGCTTGTCACTACAAGCTACGCAAAATCTCAAGTGAATATGATGGTACCTGAATGTTAGAGCTAGCTCTACTACAGAATCTGCGTCCACCCAGAAAAATTGTTGTTGCGCTAGAAAGGAATTGCTAGTTTAGCCCTCCAAACTGCTCCAAAAATTCTGAGAAATTAGCCACAAGCACTACTCCACTGGCTCAACAAAACCTAGAAATATCTCATGGACCCAAGTGGTGGAAATGGTCCTAGGGTAAACTATGTCCTCCTCCAACAATTTCTATTGTTGGTTGCTGGATGGAACTAGGATTTCTGCCCTCTGAAATGCTCAGAATTGTTTTTGAAATTAACCCTAGCCTCCTCTCACCAAACCCACAAAAACCCAGAAAGGGTTCAGGCTTAATCCATTGACCCCCGATGACCCCCAACAAGTGTAAATTGCTCAATTTGGCCAGAAAACACCCCATAGTTCAGATACTGTTGAATTAGGCCCAAATCTCCCTCGAAGAAATCCTCCCTAAATCTATGAATTTCTCCTCTCAATCACCAAGCGGATCTCAACTCAAATGCTCCCCAAATTCTGAATCTCTCCCAATGCATATAACCTGCCAGTAAACCCCAACGCAAGCCCTGGAATAGACAAAATCAGACCTCTAAAATGCAGCAATCTCACCCCTACAATTCACCAAGGAAAACTTGCTCCCCCTTAGGATAATTCTCTACAAATTCTCCGACCAATACTCCAATGAATGCTAGCTTCTCTCAATCCCCAAGAAATTCTTCTGCGCCCTTGGAGTAGCAAGCACCAGCTGGAAGAAACCTGTAAAATAGCCCCTCAATGATCCAGAATCAACTCCCCAAATTCTCTGCTAGAGTGACACTCCAAGTTCACCGAAGGAAGAGTTGGAATTTTAGTCTGGAAATTTCTTGTGCTAAACAACACAATTGTTTTGGCTAAACAAATCAAGACAACTAAAGTTTGAACTGTAAAATAACCAAAAGATAATCCACAAAATGAGTCCATCCTCTTCCTATAATTTCTCCTCATGCCTCTAGAATCCTTTTTTTTAATATTATTTTATTGGTGAGGGTGATTTTCCACTAAGTCACTTTTGCCACCATTTAATAAAATAATAATTTTTCACTATTCTCCGATAAAATAATACTAGCCACCTTTCTCTAATAATATTTGCCCCTTTTTATTTAATATTACTAAAATTGGGCAAAATTTCTTTGTGATTACCATGCTCACAAAATTGGGGATATAACAGCGAAAATGTAATGTTCCTAAATAGGAATTTAAGTGATAAACCAATTAAACAAATAGTGCAACAATGGAAAATTAAAAACATTTACCAAACACCCATGAAACACTGTAATACTAGAATTGTTGAGCCATATATTATGAAATATGAGAGCATGAGTACAATATATAAATGGAGTAGTGCACCTGGGCTTGTTTCAAGGACAAGTTGGACCAAACCCAGGTGGTAGAATAGCTGGAAAGATGGTTGTTTAGTTGTTGCTCTATTATGCTCTGCGTTGTCCCAGTAAACTGTTGATCTGCTGACTTCGTCCTGCTGGAAAGTGCACAAAAACTGCCCAGAAAATTGTTTCCTTTCAGCCTTAGACTCCATAGACTAAACCTAGAAAAACCCAAAAGGGAATTTCTCTAATTTTGACTTTGGATTTTCGGCCTCTTGGGAGCTGCTCTCTGGCTACACTTTCGGCCTGCTAGAAAATGCCCAAAAACTACCCAGAAAATTCTTCTATTTTAACCTTAGACTCCTTGGACAAAACCAAAAAAAATCCAGAAGGGAATTTCTCTAATTTTGACTTTGGATTTTCGGCCTCTTGGGAGCTGCTCTCTGACTACATCTGCTGACTTTTGGCCTACTGGAAAGTGCCAAAGAAATGCCTAGAAAATTATGTCCTTTTAGCCTTATACTCCTTGGACAAAACCCAACAGAGAATTTCTTTGATTTTGACTTTGGATTTTCGGCCTCTTGGGTGGCTAAATCCAATGTTGCAAAAATTGCGATCGGGAGGGTCAGAAATTGGAAAAAAATCATAAAAATTAGGATAAATCGGTAAAAATCGGCAAAATAAAAAAAATACAAAAAATACAAAAGTTGCGATTTTTTCAAAAAAATTGGGATTAAATCACAATTTTTTCAAAATGAAAAAATCACTGATTTAATCGTTTCAGTGAAAAAATTGTGATTTTCGCAACACTGGCTAAATCAACCTCTACGTATTTATGGTTGCCCAGAAAACACGCAGTCCCTTCCTCTGCGTGGCTGGTTGAGCTGTGAATCGTTGCTGGAAACTCCTGCAATCTCTGTGGAACAACCCCCCTACGGAGGGCACAGATGGTCCCCCAAAATAGAGGTTGAATCTTCCCTGCGGAAGGATCGTGGCTAAATAGCCAGTAGACTCACTAAGCAGCAAAGCATACAAGAGTGAGTTTGTTTGTCAAATATTTAGAATCAAAACAAAATGAGAGTTGATCTCTCTTTATAACTCCTTGGGCCCCCTTAGCCTCATATGGGCCCCTCCGTCCACCCATTTGATTTTCCCTCCAGGCATATAGAATGGCTAATTCGAACTCCTATGTGGGTGGCCCCCACATTCCACTAGCAGCTAAATAAAGTCGATTTGGCCCCTAAGTCCCTAATTCGAAAATGTGGGGCCCTCTTCCTTAGTAAAAAATGTGCAAAATTGTGTAGCAACACCCCGTTACTAATGTGTTTGAGAAGGGACATGACAGTTCTCCCCTCCCAAATGTTGCTAGCCCTCAAGCAACCTCAAATCTAGGTGCTCCAAAATATGCTCACCCTCCCAAGTGGCATCCTCATTTGGCAAGTTCTTCCAATGCACCAAACATCACTCATCCTCGAGCAATGCCTGAATAAACACCCTGTCTGACTGTGGACCCCTTCCAATCCTCCTTCGTATTCGTATTCGAATATCTCATCGTCTTGTTCATTAACATGGAGATGTGCATGAAGGTCAATTGACACGACTCTGTTTGTGTGTGGCCTGCAGCGAATTCCATACCATGAGGAGCTGATATTGTGGGAGTTGTGGGCCGTCTAGTTGGAGAGCTTTCCCAAGGGATCAGATGTGATGCAGCGTTTGAATGACAAGAGAGCAGCAACGTCCCTTTGCTCATGGGCATCCGTTGACATTGATGATTCCACCATGAATTCATCTTCCTCGACCATGCGTTCAGAATCAGGAGGAGGATGAGGATGTTGGCATTATGACTAAAGTGTTGTCCTTGATGGCAACCCATTCAGGTGATAGATCACAATACTTCAAGTCAGCAGCAGAGATTGATGATCAGCTATCAAATATTGAAGAAAATAAGGGGTACGCAGGTAAACCTTACATAAGGTGCGTACACGCAGGTCAGTGTTACATAAAGTGCGTACATACCCGCAGTTATCCCGTTCAGGAGGTGCGTACCCCCAGT